>JAQQSO010005170.1:0-12237 GCA_028658305.1 Pachyuromys duprasi | reverse complement strand
ATATATATATATATATATATATATATTATATGAATCTCAAAAATCTACCAGAGAACTTCTAAAGCTAAAAAACACCTTCAGTCATGTGGCTGAATAAAAAATTAACTCAAAATAATCAGTACTCTTCAATTTATATAAATGAAAATGGGCCGAGAAAGAATTTAGGGAAACAACAACCCTTCACAAAAACCACTAATATAAAACATTTGCTGTTACTCTAAAAACAAGTGGAAAACATGGATGACAAGAACTATAAGTCTTTGAAGAAAGAAACTGAAGAAGATAACAGAAGATGGAAGGCTTCTCCATGCTCATGGATTGGTAAGATTAACAGAAAAATATGGCCATCTTACCTGAAGAACTTGAAGAATCAATGAAATTCTCATCAAAATTCCAACATAATCATTTTTATACTTTTAATATTAATCACAGGTTATTTACTTTGTATCCCAGCTATAGCCCTCTCCCTCATTCCCTCCCAATCCCAGTCTCCCTTCCTCAACTCTTCCCTGCCCCTTTCCAAGTCCACTGATAGGGGAAGTCCTCCTCCCCTTCCATCTGAACCTAGCTTCTCAGGTATCTTCAGAATTGGCTGCAGTGTCCTCCTCTTTGGCCTAGCAAGGCTGCTCCTCCCTCTGGGGGGTTAGAGGTCAAAGAGCCAGCCACTGACTTCATGGCAGAGACAGTCTTTGTTCCCCTTACTAGGGTACCCACTTGGATACTGAGCTACCTTGAGGTACATGTGAGCAGGGGTTCTAGGTGATAGCCATACATGGTCCTGTGCCCTGATGTATTGGGTCCTTGTTGAGCTCCTGTCCCCAGGTCATACTAACTCCCCCTTCTTTCATATGATTTCCTGCACTCTGCTGAAAGTTTGGTTATGAGTCTCGGCATCTGCTTTGATACACTGCTAGGTAGTGTCTTTCAGAGGCTTTCTGTGGTAGGCTCCTGTCCTGTTTCTTGTTTTCAAATGTCAATCCCATTTGTCTTTCTAAGGGAGGACTGATCATCTTTCCCTGGGTCCTCTTTCATGTTTATCTTCTTTAGGTGAACAGATTTTAGTATATTTATTCTATTGCATAGGTCTAGTACCCACTTATAAGTTGAGTATATACCATATGTGTCTTTCTGTTCCTGGGATACCTCACTCAGGATGATTTTTCTAGATCCCATCATTTGCTTGCTAATTTCATTATTTCCTTGTATTTAATTGCTGAGTAGTATTCCACTGTGTGAAAGCACTACAATTTCTTTTTCTATTCCTCTGTTGATGGACATCTGGGTTGTTTTCAGTTTCTGGCTATTATGAATAAAGCTGCTACAAACATGGTTGAGCAAGTGTCCTTGATGTGTACTTGAGCTTCTTTTGGATATATGCCTGGGAGTGGTATAGCTGGATCTTGAGGAAGCAGTATTCCTAATTGTCTGAGAAAGCACCAGATTGATTTCCAAAGTGGTTATACAAGTTTACCTTCCCACCAGCAATGGAGAAGGGTTCCCCTTTCTCCACAACCTCTCAGGCATGTATTGTCACTTGAGTTTTTTATCTTAGCCATTCTGATGGATGTGAGGTGAAATCTCAGGGTTGTTTTAATTTGCATTTCCCTGATGGCTAAGGATGCTGAGCATCTCCTTAAGAGTTTCTCTGCCATTCCATATTCCTCTTTTGAGAATTCTGCTTAGCTCTGTACCCCATACACAATGGAATACTACTCAGCAATTAAAAACAAGAAAATCATGAAATTTTCAGGCACATAGTGGGAACTAGAAAAGATCATTCTGAGTGAGGTAATTAAGAAGCAGAAAGGCACACATGGTATACACTCACTTGTAACTGGATATTACTCATATATGACAATCATACTAAAATCTCTACACCTAGATGTAATCTCTACATCTAGGTAAGAAGGAACACCCTGGGCAAGATGCTCAATCCTCATTCAGAAAGAAAAACAGGATAGACATTGGAAGAGGGAAAAAACAGGGAAAAGGACAGGAGCCTACCAAAGGGCCTCAGAAAGACTCTACCCAGCAGGGTACTGAAGCAGATGCTGAGACTCATAGCCAAACTTTGGACAGAGTGCAGGGAATTTTATGAAAGAAGGAGGACATAGAAAGAGCTGGAGGGGGCAAGAACTCCACAAGGAGAGCAAAAGAACCAAAAATTCTGAGCACAGAGGTCTTTTCTGAGACGATACTCCAACCAAGGACCATCAATGGAGATAACCTCCCTAGGGTTCTCCTTGTTGTTTAGCTTCATTAGGTCTGTATATTTTAGTATGGTTATCCTATATTATACAGCTAAAATCCACTTATAAGTGAATATATACCATGCACATATTTATGGTTCTGGGTTACCTCACTCAGGATAATCTTTACTGGTTCCATCCATTTGGCTGCAAATTTCATTATTTCCTTATTTTTAATATCTTACTAGTACTCTATTGTGTATGTGTGTCACAATTTCTGTATACATTCTCCATTGATGGACATCTATGTTGTTTCCAGATGCTGACTACTACAAATAAAGTAGTTATGAACATAGTTGAGCAAATGTCTTTGTTGAATGGTAGAACATCTTTCGGGTATATGCTCAGGAGAGGTATAGGGGGATCTTGCAGTAGTGCTATTCCCAGTTTTCTGAGAAAGCACAAGATTGATTTCCAAAAGGTTGCACAAGTTTGCTATCCCATGAACAAGAGAGGAAGGTCTTCCTTTCTCCACATCCTCTCCAGCATAGGCTGTCACTTGAGTTTTTTTACCTTAGCCATTCTGATGGGTATAATATAGATTCTCAGAGTAATTCTGGTTGAGATTTTCCTATGAATAAGAACTTTGAGCCTTTCTTTAAGTGTTTATCCACCATTTGATATTCCTCTGCTGAGAATTCTCTGTTTAGCTCTGTACTCCATTTTTATTTGGATTATTCGGCACATTGGTGTTTAATTTTTTGAGTTCTTTATATATTCTGGATATCCAGCCTTCTCTCAGACATAGGGTTGGTGAAGATCTTTTCCCAGACTGTAGACTTGTTTTGTTCTGTTGACAGTGTCCTTTGCTTCACAGACTACTTTCAGTTTTATAAGGTCCCATTTATTAATTGATAATTTTAGAGCATGAGCTGTTGGTGTTCTGATCAGGAAGTTATCTCCTGTGCCAATGAGTTCAAGGCTCTTCACCAATTTTTCTTCCAAAAGATTTAAGTGTGTTTGGTTTTCTGTTGAGGTCTTTGATCCACTTAGGTTTTACTATTGTGCAGGGTGACAGATATGGGTTCATTTGCATTTTTTATTACATGTGGATATCCACCAGACCAGCACCATTTGTTGAAGATGCTATTTTTCCCCCACTGTATGGTTTTGGATCATTTAAAAAATCAGGTGTCCCTAAGTGTGTAGGTTTATTCTGGGTCTTTATTTCAATTTCATTGATCCAACAGTCTGTGCAGTTTTTATTGTAGTTTCTCTGTAGTACAGCTTGAGATCAGCAATGGAGATACATCCAGAAGATCTTTTACTGTAGAGGATTTTTTTTAGCTATTCTAGTTTTTTTGTTGTTTTATTTTGTTTTGGGGGGTGCATATGAAGTTGAGAATTTTTCTTTCAAGGTCTGTAAAGAATTTGGTTGGTATTTCGATGGGAATTGTGTCAATTCAGTAGATTGATTTGGATGGATGGCCATTTTATTATGTTAATCTTTCCAATCTGATCCGTGAACATGGAAGATCTTTCTATCTTCTGATATCTTCTTCTATTTCTTTCTTCAGAGACTTAAAGTTCATTTCATATAAGTCTTTCATTTGCTTGGTTAGAGTTACACCAAGATATTTTATGTTGTTCTGTTTTGTTTTGTTTGTTTGCTTGTTTTTTGGCTATCGTAAAGAGTGTTGTTTCCCTGATTTCCTTCTCAGCCCCTTTGTCTTTTGTATACAGGAGGGTTACTGATTTTTTTTTTTGAGTTAATTTTGTATCCTCCACTTTGTGGAAGGTGTTTATCAACTGTAGGAGTTCCATGGTAGATTTTTTTTGTGTGTGGTGACTTATGTATACTAGTATATCATTTGTGAATAGTGATACTTTGCCTTCTTTTTTTCTAATTTGAATTGCCTTGATCTCTTTTAGTTGTCTTATTGCTCTAGTCAGGAATACAAGTAATATATTGAAGAGACATGGAAAGAGTGGGAAGCCTTGCCTTCTCTGTAATTTCAGTGGGATTGATTTAAGCTTCTCTCCATTTTGTTTGATGTTGACATTAGGCTTGCCATATACTTTTTCTTCTATGTTTAAGTATGTGTCTTCTGTCGCTGATCTCTCCAAGACTTTAAACATGAACGGGTGTTGGATTTTATCAAATACTTTATCAGAATCTAAGGAGATGATCATGTGTTTTTTTTTCTTTCTGTTTGTTTATATGGTGGATTACATTGGTGGATCTCCGTATATTGAACTATCTCTGCATGCCTGGGATGATGCCTACTTGGTCGAGGAGGATATCTTCTATATGTTCTAGTATTCAATTTGCAAGTATTTTATTGAGTATTTTTGCATCAGTGTTCATAAGAGAGATAGGTGTGAAGTGCTCTTTTTGTTGGGTCTTTGTGTGGTTTAGGTATCAAGGTGACTGTGGTCTTATAGAATGAGTTTATTGATGTTCCTTCTTTTTCTGTTTTGTGAAGTAGTTTGAAGAGTATTGAAATTAGCTCTTCTTTGAAGCTCTGGTAAAATTCTGTGCTGAAACCATCGGGATCTGTGATTTCTTTGGATGGGAGTCTTTTTATGACTACTTCTATTTGGGCTATTTAATTTATTTACCTGATCTTGACTCAGCCTTCATAAGAAGAATCTATCAAGAAAATCAGTCATTCCATTTAGATTTTCAGATTTTGTGGTACATAGGCTTTTATAGTAAGACCTAATAATTGTTTATATTTCCTCAGTGTCTACCATTATGTTCCCCTTTTCATTTCTGATTTTGTTTATTTGGATAGTGTCTTTCTGCTGTTAAGTTTGCCTATCTTGTTGATTTTCTCAAAACAAAAACCAAAAAACAACAACAAAAAAACACAGCTCTTGGTTTTGTTGTGTTGAGCTCTCCTTTGGTGAGTGCGGGGTGTTGAAATCTATCAATATTAATGTATGAGGGTCTATGTGTGGGTGAAGTTTTATTTATTTTTTTAATTTTTATTTTTTAATATTAGAATTTATTAACTTTGTATCCCAGCTGTATCCAGCTCCTTCATTCCCTCCCAATCCTACCCTCCCTTACCTTCTCCCTACCCCTTTCAAAGTCCACTGATAGGGGAGGACCTCCTCCCCTTTCATCTGACCCTAGCTTATCAGATATTCTCAGGCCTGGGTGCAAAATCCTCCTCTGTGGCTTAGCAAGGCAGCTCCTCCCTTGGGTGGGTGGGGGCATCAAAGAGCCAGTCACTGAGTTTATGTCAGAAATAGACCCTGTTCCCCTTACTAGAGTATCCACTTGGATACTGAGCTACCATGGGCTACATCTGAGCAGGTTATATCCATACATGGTCCTTGTTTGGGGATACAGTCTCAAAAAAGACCCCTGTGCCCTGAAATATTTGGTCTTTGTGGAGCTCCTGTCCTCTCCAGGTCACACTAACTCCCCCTTCTTTCATATGATTCCCTGTAGTCTGCTGAAGGTTTGGTTATGAATCTCAGTATCTGCTTTGATACAGTGCTAGTAGAGGCTTTCAGAGGCCCTCAGTGGTAGGTAATGTTTCGATTACAAATGTGGGTGCCCTTGTATTTGGCACATAGATGTTCAGAATTGAAATATCTTCTTGGTGGAATATTCCTTTGATGAGTATGAAGTGACCTTCCTCATCTTTTTTGATTAATTTTGGTTAAAAGTCTCTTTTATTAGCTGTTAGAATGGCTACTCCTTGTTGTTTCTTGTCTCTGTTTGCTTGGAAAATCATCTTCCAGTCTTTTACTTTCAGGTGGCTGAGCCATGCTTTTATTTATTTATTTATTTATTTATTTATTTATTTATTTATTTATTTATATTTTTTGAAATTAAGTCCATTGATATTGAGAGAGACTAATGACCAGTGACTGTTAGATCCTTTTATTTTGATATTGGTTGAGGTAGTTAGTTTGTATGCTTGTATACTTTTTGTTTTGCTGTAGTGAAGTTACTTATTTCCTGTGTTTTCTTGAGTGTAGTTAGCCCTCTAAAGTTGTGTTTTTCCTTCTAATATCTTCTGTAGGGCTGGATTTGTCAGAAGGTACTGTTTAAATTTGTTTCAGTCATTGAATATGTTGTTTCTCTATCTATGATGATTGAGAGTTTTGCTGGATATAGTAGTCTGGGCTGACATCCATGTTCTTTTAGGATCTGCATGATAACCATCCATGTCCTTCTGGCTTTGATAGCTCTTTTGAGAAATCAGCTGTGATTCTTGATGAGTTTGACATTATATGTTACTTGGCCTTTTTCTTTTGCATTTTTAGTCATTTTTCTTTGCTCTTTATTTAGTGGTTTGATTATTATATGGCAGGAGGGTATCTTTCCTGGTCTAAGCTGTTAAGTGTCCTGTACCCTCTTTTATGATTATAGGCATCTCTTTCTTTAAACTGGGGACTTTTTCTTCTATGATTTTGTTGAAAATATTTTCCAGTCCTTGGAGATCGGAATCTTCTTTTTCCTCTATTCCTATTATTATTAGGTTTCATCTTTTCATGTTTTCCTTGATTTCTTGGATGGTTTATGTCAGGAATTTTTTAGATTTAACATTTTCTTTGACAGATGCATTGATTTCTTTCATTGTCTCTTTTACACCTGAGATTCTATCTTCTATCTCTTGTAATCTGTTGGAGATGCTTACCTCTGTATTTTCTGATTTATTTCCTAAGTTCTCCCTCTTCAGGATTTCTTTAATGTTTTCATTTCTATCTTCAGATATTGAACTGTTTTGTTAATTTTCTTTACTAGTTTGTATTTTTCCTGCCTTTTATTCAATTTCTTTCACCTGTTTGTTTAAACTTTCCACTATTTCTTACAGTGATTTAATTATTTCCTCTTTAAAGGCCAAATTCTGTTTGACTGTATCTTCATGTGTTTGTTTATGGATAGCCAAAATATGTTTGACTCTATCTTCCTTTACTTCTCTATCGCCACAATCTGTTTGATTGTATCTTCCAGTATTTCTTTAAGGATTTTATTTGTTTCCTTTGTTGTCATCTTCATAATCATTGATTTAAGGTCCTTTTCTTTAGTTTCACTTGTGTTAGGGTATCCAGGGCTGCTTGCCCTGGGATAACTTGGTCTGGAGATGCCATATGGCTTTGGCTTTTGTTGATTTGTTTTTACCCATCTGGCTGTCTCAGGGGTTGGTTGGTAGTTTCTGCTTCCTGCTGCAGTCCTGGAGGATGTGGGCAGTGTGGGAAATCCCCTGGGCAGGAAGCTGGTTGTTCTCATAGGAGCCCACCTTAGCTTGCTGGTTATGGTCTCTGAATGGCTGGTACTTCTCAGGGAATTGTTGCAGCTCTCCTCAGATGTGTGATCCTGTGGGCTAACTGGGCTCCTTGGGAGCTCAGAAGCTCTCTTCTCAACAGGGGAAGTCCTGGAGACAGCTGTCCTGCCACAGGCTTTCTTGCTATGAATTTAATGAGCTGCCACTGTTCAAACACTATGTTTGCTGGGCACAGTCCTCTTGATGAACCAGGGAGCCCAGAAGTTTGGTCATTCTCACTAGAGAGACAGGTTGGGCTTTGGAGCAGCACCTGGGGTTGATTCTGTGGCTCCCAGGCATCTGTAGGTCTAAGTGGAGACCTGTGACCCAATACCCAGAAGGTAACCAGTGGCCAGTGAGGAAAGCACACAAGCCTGTGGCTGGAGGCTAGAGACCCCTAGCTTTTGGGAACCAAGAAACTTTTCTGGGAATTAGCTGGGTGCCCTGAGGTCAAACCTGATATTTTCCTCACCATGTGGTTTCCTCACAACTGGGAGAGTTTGGGGGCCCACAGTTCAGTCTGAAATGGTGAGCATAGTGCTCAGGCATGTGTCTCTATGGTAGGCATGGAGCATCTGCAGAAACCCAGGCACCTTTCTGGGGGTTAGCTGGGAAATCTGAGGTTGGATCCAATTGGTTCCCTCACCATGGGGTTGTCTCTTACCTGGAGAACACAATCGCTGGTTTTTGCGGCCCACAGTTTGATCTGTTGTTACTGCGCAGTCACTGCTGCCCAGCTGATCAGACACAGTGTGCTATCAGCGCCACCATCTTGGATCCTCTTCATATTAAACTCTCTTAATGTTTCCCTACAGTTGTAATTGAGAAGCCCCAGTGGATGATTCTGAACTTCTGCTGGTCAATGAAAAATGTCTCAAGCTAATACACCAAAACCAATGGTCTTGCATAGTGACCAACAACACTGAAAAAAAAATTCCTCTTTCTATCACCTACAACAACGCCTGCCTGAGATTATAATAGAGTTTGGAATTCGTAAAGTGTAGTTGGAATTGATGTTGTTTTTTCAATTAACAATTTAAATTTAATTTTATTCTTTTGTTCCTTCAATACATTTAGAAAGATTCTAAAGGAAATAGAGGAGGAATGGATCTGGGGAAGAGGGCAGGGAGGAGAAGAGAAGGGGGAAAGTATGGTCAGGATGTAATACATAATAGAATAAATATATTAATTAATTTAATGAAACTTTTATATTCATTGTGTTTAAACAGGTTTTAGTTGACATGCAAAATGACAGGTTCCATTATTGCAGTTCCATACATAACAGTCGCTCTGCTCTCTTCTGTGTTATCCCTGTCTCACATTACTCCCTCTCCTGTAGGCTTCTCTTCCTTCCTCCAAAGACACATACATCCCATCACCTTCTCATTTCCTCTTCCCTTAGATCATTTCATCTCTAGTCAGAACCCACTTTCTAACTTCCAGATCTCCCACACAATTTTCCTGTTTATATTTAAAATTAAATTTAAGTTCACATGAGAGGAATGTGAAATGTGGCAGTATTTATATTTCTGAATCTAGTTTATATTGCTTAACAGTAATTTCTGGATTCATCTACTTTTTTCATCCAATTCCCTGAATTCCATTCCCCTTCCATCAAAATAAAATTGAATTTATGCATGTACAATGTTTTTTTTATCCAATTATGCTTCTATTTTCAGGCTATTATGAATATTGCAATAGTGAACATATGCAAACTTTCCTGTATTGTGCTCTCTTAAGGTCAATAGTCATATATAGCAGACTTGGACAGCTGAATATATAGTAATTCTATTTTTATCTTTATGAGGAACTCCTCTGCTGATTTCCATTTTAGGTGTGCCAGTTTATAATTCTCACTAACAAGGTATAAGCGCTTCTCTTTTATTACATCCTCAACAGCATTTCTTCTCTCTGCATGTTAGCTGTTCTGACTGAAATGAAAATTCCAGTGCTGTGTTTATTCACATTTTCTTGGTGAATAAGAATATTAAACACATTTTCTAATGTATATTCCCTATCTGTATATCTTATTCTAAAAACTGTCTATTGTTTTAGTTCTTCTAATGACTGAAATATTTGAGGTTTGGTGCATTTAATTTTTGTAGTTCTTTATATTCAAGGTAGCAATTGTCTCTCTATTGTGTGGTCCATGAAGATATTTTCGTTTGCTGTAGGCTGTCTCTTCACTCTGCTTTATTTTTCCATATTTCCTGTGGATTCCTCAGATGTAAATTCTTGTTACAAGATACTTTATCCACGCAGATCAGCTAGCTTTCTCTTACCTCCCCCTAGGGAATGCAGGCAGGACTTTGAGCTTATAGAAATTACCTCCAGTGGAGTTTTGTCTCTCTCACCCCTCATCTCTCCTTTCCTGTATCAGTCCAGAGGATAGGCCTGCATCTTCCCCTAGAAGCATCCAGGTACTGAAGCATACTGGTGCTGGATCTGAAGGAATGAAGTTTAGCTAAGTGGCTGGGTTTGTAGGATCCCAGTGGAGCAGTGAATGCCTAAGGAAAGAAACCTTTCTCTAAGGCAATTTTCAGGGAAAAAGCTTTTTAATATTACAACACTTTTAGCAGCACAACTCTCTCAGTGACACAGTGACACAGCTCTTCTTTATTGGAAGGAATAAGGGTTATATAAACATTGGGGAAGTGGGTAGGGTTTTTCAGGTGAATGAAAATCATTGGCTGGGGCTGAGGTGCTGGGAATGCTTCAGTTGCATGAAGAGAAACTCCATGTGCTAGGCTACCTTGGGAATTGTGTGGGTGGTGTTCACAAAACTATGAGGGCTGGGGTATGCAGGCACAGAACAGGAAAGGAGTGATCCTTACTCTTACTGGTCTCAAGATTAAGATTTTTGGGGTTTGGACACATCTTGACCTCACTCTAGCTCCAGGCCAGTTTTCCCAGCTTCACAGTTTACATGCCCCACAGTCTTTAGACAACAAAAACCTTGCCCTCATTACAGATCAGTTGTCAACGATTGGCATTCTCTCAGACGGTAATAAATTCTGCCACTACCCAAACAAATAATCTCCAGAATTACTTTGCCATATACAAAACTACATTGCTATAAAGGAGAGTCTGCTATGAACTCTATTTTAGAATTTGTAAGTTCATTGTGTATGGTCAAAATTTTATAAAATCTGTGACAAAATTAGGCTTCAAATATATAACAAGAGGCTTATAGTTAAAAACCTATATATAGGTAATGTTATTTTGATACAATTTACTATATATGTGATTCAAATATTGTTTAGAATATACTGTTTATGTAACTTTGAGTCAACTTTTAAAATAATAAATCAAAAAATATTTTAAAGAACAACACATAACTGTTAGCTGTCTAAACTAAGGTTAAAGGGTACATAGTCATGTGACTTCACCACAATGTTGATTAAGATGACCATATGATCTAAACCAACTAAGGCAACCACTCATGAAACTTTTCAGTCCTACTCAATGTTTAGTTTTTTCTTGTTTTTTGAGAAATGTCTAGGAAATATGATAGGAATCATGTTGTCTGTAGATCATTTTTTAAATATGGTGTCTCAGTCAAGGATATTGTTGGTGTTATTAAATAGCATTGCCAAAGCAACTTGGGGAGGGAAGGATTTATTTGGATTATTTATCCACATAAAAGTTCATCCTCAAAGGAAGTCAGAATAGGAACTCTAACAGTGAAGGAGCTGGGAGGCAAGAACAGACACAGAGGCCATTTAGGAGTGCTACTTGCTATACTGTTCCTTTTGGATTGCCCAGCCTACTTTCTTACAGAACCCAGGATTTGCCCTGGGGTGATATCAATAAAGACACCCCTTTTTTCAATGACTTTATCTTGTGCCATCTTTAACAAAAATCTAGCCCACACATACAGCCATTTTTGCTTCCATCAGTCTATAGATAATGAAAACCTTTCCATCTTCTTTTTAAGATTTCCTTCTTCAGTGTATTAAAGTTGACATTATGAAACATATTTGTCTCCTAGAATACATCTTCTAAAATATTGATAAATATATTATCAATGGAATATTTCCCTTGGTTACTTTCTTAAAACATTTCTGATGCACAGAAAATCTATTGAAGTTTTTGTTATTATTTTGTATCATGTGCCTATTATAGCTGGTGTTTATTTTCTTTGTGCATTCCATTTTATTTTTTCTACCTTTCTCCACCCTTATTAAACTCCTAACACTAGACAGCTGCTGCTATGCTGCCCCAGCCCTTCTCAGAGCGCTAACATTTGTAAAACCTCTCAAGATCTGCAGAATTCCAAATGCCATATACATGCAGAAACTATCTGCACCTGGCAAAATTATGTACCTGCTTGGGTATGAGGCATATCATAGTCAGCTACTGTGGACAGTCTGAAGCAGCCCCATATCCCACACTTGGGATTAAAACAAAAACATAATCTCATAACAATTCTGTGTTTTTAAAGAAACCAAAAATTCTTACTACATTTTCCCTTTATTTTTTTAAGCCATTAGTTGTGTTGTGTTTAATGAGAAATTATAAGCAGAAACATTTTCAATAAACGAAATGCTATTTTTAGATGAGTAGCCAAGGTTTTCAGGAGACTTCTCAATTTTACTATTAATAAATTTTGATGGGAAGATGGCTGCCACGAGAGAACACTGTGTCTGAGGAGTAGGAGAGCAGAAACAACGCAGCGACCAGGAGACTGAACTCTGGGACCTAAAACGCCAGCATTGTGAGTGCCAGGTGAGCGGAACTCCTACGGTGAGAAAATCAAG
>JAQQSO010005169.1:0-12238 GCA_028658305.1 Pachyuromys duprasi | reverse complement strand
GGTTCCCTTGATCCACTATTCTGTTATTATGTCAATACCATGCAGTTTTTATTACTATTGCTCTGTAGTACAGCTTGAGGTCGGGGATGGAGATACCTCCAGATGATCTGTTGTTGTAGAGGATTGTTTTGGAGATTCTGGTTTTTTTGTTTCTCCATATGAAGTTGAGTATTTTTCTTTCAAGTTCTGTGAAGAATTGTGAAGGTATTTGATGGGGATTGCATTGAATCTGTAGATTTCTCTCTTCAGAGATTTGAAGTTTTTTTTTTCATATAAATCTTTCATTTGCTTGGTTAGAGTCACCCCAAGGTACTTTATGTTATTAGTGGCTACTGTGAAGGGTGTTGTTTCCCTAATTTCCTTTATGGCCTTTTGTCTTTGGTGTACAGGAGGGCTTCTGATTTGTTTGAGTTGATTTTGTATCCAGCCACTTTACTGAAGGTGTTTATCAGTTGAAGGAGTTCTCTGGTTGAATTTTTGGGGTCACTCATGTATATTATCATATCATCTGCATCTTTCTGATGGCTAAGGACGTCGAGCATTTCTTTAAGTGTTTTTCTTTTTCCCTTCATGAGTATGAAGTGTTCTTCCCCATCTCTTTTTGTTAATTTTGGTTGAAAGTCTATTTTTATCAGATATTAGAATGGCTACTCCTGCTTGCTTCTTGAGTCCATTTGCTTGGAAAACCATCTTCCAGCCCTTTACCCTCAGGTAATATCTATCTTTGTGACTTAGGTGTGTTTCTTGTATGAAAAGAAATTTGGGTCTTGTTTACATATCCGTTCTGTTAATCTGTGTCTTTTTATTGGAGAATTGAGTCCATTGATGTTGAGAGAGAGTAATGACCAGTGGCTCTTAGATCCTTTGATTTTTATGTTGGCTGTGGTAGTAAATTGTGTCCTTGGATACTTTCTGTTTTACTGTAGTGAGGTTAATTACTTCCTGTGTTTTCTTGAAAGTGGTTAGTTTTCTTGGGTTGTATTTTTCCTTCTAGTGTCCTCTGAAACCCTAGATTTGTGTGTAGGTATTGTTGAAATTTGTTTTTTCCTTTGAATATCTTGTTTTTTCTGTCTATGAGGACTGAGAGTTTTGCTGGGTATAGTAGCCTGGGCTGACATCTGTGTTCTCTTAGGGTCTGTATGATATCTGTCCAGACTCTTCTGGCTTTAATGGTCTCTGTTGATAAGTCAGGTGTGATTCTGATGGGTTTGCCATTGTATGTTACTTGATCTTTTTCCCTTGCAGCATTCAGTATTTTTTCTTTGTTCTGTATACTTACTGTTTTGATTATTATGTGGAGGGAGGATTTTCTTTTCTGGTCTAATTTATTGGGTGTTCGAGAGGCTTCTTGTGTTCTTATAGGCCTCTCCTTTAAGTTGGGGAAATTTCCTTCAATGATTATGTTGAAAATATTTTCTGTGCCTTGGAGGAAGGAATCTTCTTTTTCCTCTATTCCTATTATTCTTAACTTTTGTCTTTTCATGTTGTCTTGGATTTCTTGGAGGTTCTGTGTCAGGAATTTTTTAGCTTTAACATTTACTTTGAAGAATACATCAAGTTCTTCCATTATATCTTTCACACCTGAGGTTCTTTTTTCTATCTCTTGTAGTATATTAACTATGCTTATCTCTGTAGTTCCTGTTTTCTTCCCTAAGTTCTTTCTCTCCACAATTTCCTCCATTAGTGTTTTCTGTAATTTTTCCAATTCTATCTTCAGATGTCGAACTGTTTTGTTGATTTCCTTTACCTATCTGACTGTATTTTCCAATTTTTCCTTCAATTCCTTCCGCTGTATGTTTGAACAATCCTCTGTTTCTTTTATTTCTTTCCGTGATTTAAGTATCTCCTCTCTAAAGGCCACAAACTGTTTGGCTTCATCTTCCTGTATTTCTTTATGGATGGCCATAATCTGTTTGAGTTCCTCTAGTTCTTATGCATTTTATTTGTTTCCTCTGTTATCTTCTTCATAAGTATATATGTTAAGTCATCTTCTTGAATTTCAATTATGCTGGGGTGTTCCGGGCTGCTTGCCACTGGATAACCGGGTTGTGGAGATGCCATATTGCTCTGTGTTTTGTTGGTTGAGTTTTTATACTGGCCTACCTAGTGGGTTATCTTAGGTGTCCAGTGTTAGTTTCTGGTGGTTCCTGGAATCCTGGGAAACATGATATCTGTTGTTTTAGGGCCCAGAATTCAGTCTCTTGGTCTCTGTACTGAGTTTGCTGTCCTGCTTTTCAGATGCAGTGTCTTCCTGGTGCCTCCATCTTGGATCCTGACTTCTATTTAAAAACATTGATGGGTGTGATCTCTTCTAGATTATTTGTATACTCCCACTTTTTTCCGGAAGGGAGATGTTTTATTCTATATTAGCGAAAAGGTAATAATCTGTAATGTTAGCCATGCACCAGCTCCTCAGGCAGTAAACACATAAGGCCTGAATTCTCATTCTCTGTCTACATGCTGTGCTCAGTCAAACTTCCAAAATCCTGCCCCAGTTCTTGGATTTGCTACCCTTGAATCTCATATATATATATATACATACATACATATATACATACATACATACATATTCATTTAAGTCTGGTTATTTCCTAGTTTTTTTTTCTTTTTAGACATTTCTATATAACACGAATATCCCTTTCTGTAAATTCCAATTTCTTATCTAGTCAGTTCTATATTATTTAATTATATTAAATGCATTCAATCACATTAATTTTCTTTCTCCAAATTAATGCTAGAATGACCATGATTTATTTCTGTTTCTAAAAATTTTCAGGAACCTACTCACCCCCATCATTTTGAGATCTAAATATGTAACATGTCTTAAAGTAAATATGCATTTCAAAAAGTCTTAGCAAATGTTTTGTCTTGTTCTAGTCCTTTAATAATATGAATCAAATAGTTTAGATAATGTTCCTAGTTTGGGGCATCACTTTCCATACCTCTTCCAAATATTAAATAAACTATTTTGAAAATTAAGATTTGATTTTCTATGAGGAGCCCCTGCCTTTCAGTTTGATTATTATATAATTTAAGAAAAATGAATAAAGAAAGAAAATAAAATTATCATGTGGATTTTCATCAAATAAAAGAAACCAATTGCAACTTGATTGATAAGTACTACAGTATATATCCATTTATTTAAGGCTTTTGAAATAATCAATCTTTGTTGTAAATCTGTAAATATCACACCTATTTTTTACCTTCTTTCTTAAATGTATGACATTTTTCTATGACTTAAGTTACTGTCTGTTTATGATATTTGTTTTATTTTGTGATGTAAAATTTCTCCATGCAGCTGTGACTGGCTTCAATGAAAGGATTCTGCTACCTCTAAACTAAAAACTCTGGGATTACAGGGATTATACCACCAAGAAATTCATTATTTGGTGGAAAGCTCTTTTCTTGTCCTGAACCCCACAGCACTATCTCATGTTTCTGAGCATGTACACTCTGAGATATTCCTCTTCAGCAGGAAGGAGGAATCTGCTTCTGCTTAGTTTTCTTGCTTTCTCTTCTCTTCAGTATTTCTCTTTCTTTCCCTTTTGAAAGACTTTGCCATAGTGAAAGTCTATTTCCACACAAGATTTTATGGGGGCAAAATAACATGCAGACCACTGTAATGTTGATTAATTTTTTTTTATAACTTGATCTATTATTCGTAGAAACGGGGTATTGCAAAACAGCATTGAGCTTCTTTTTATCTTTCCCGATGACAGACATACTATTACATTTTTCAGAGATATTACTTTAAGAGTATCAAGTTGATGTTTATGAAACCTTGGAAATTTAATGTTATTCAATTTCTTACAGGGTCACCAGTTCTTGAACAAAGAATACAGAGCAATGTCCTCATAAAGCTGAGAGGCTCTAATAAAGGCAGTTTCTATGTACAAAGTGAGTGTGAGTGTTTTCCTTTGCCCACATTAACATATACTAAATATAGAATGTTCTGGCTGTCTATACAGCAAGTTTTCCTGAGCATACTCTTTACTTTCAGAGGTTAAATGCATAATGATTTGGAGGGGGATCAGTCGGTATTCTTAAAATTGAGTTTAACCTGCAAAGTCTATTCAGTTTCCACGACTTAATTTTTTTCCTGACTAGAGGTATAAAAAAAAAATGCAGCAAGATCAACCTGTGCTCACAGAATTCTGACCTCCGCATTTAAAAACCTCTTTAGAAACGGTAATTGCTTTTTATGGTTTTGAGTAAATAAAATAATATATAAATTACAATCTGAGCTATGAGGAGAACAATCTCAGCACTGATTTGAAATTCAAGGAACACAGCAGATTATGCTTTTAAGTGGCAGAAGCCCTGGGGGTTCCCTGGCTTCTTTTTTGTTCCACTGCTTGTAGAGTCCTTGGTGCAGACAGATGCTTATCAAACATTCATGTAAACACTGCTGTCAAAGCTGTGCTTCTCTGTCTCCAGCTCCGAGGGTCAGCATGGAACATCATTAACACTGGGGCCAAAGATAGAAATGTCATGCCATGGCGCTGTAATGCAAGAGAATGCTTAATCTGTTTTTGGAAGAGGCAGCATCCAAACTGCTAACATTGTTGACACAAAAGATGAATACAGATGCAGTGTTTGAAATGATGCTGATGATTTGTTTAAGCATGAATTCTGGAATAAATTTGGTTTCTGTTTTCTCAAGTTAAAATAGAGATTATGCTTTTGGTTGTTTTTGATTTAGAGAATGTGCAAATGCAGTTCAAATCTGAGGACTAGAAAGTAATGCTTGGATGAACAGACTTATCACACCAATTTACTCTGATGACAGTAATTCAGGACACCTTAAGGTGAATTCTCATAGGGTCACTTGCTTCTAGCTTCTTTCATATCTTAGTTTCTCTGTGCCTGTTGTCTGTAGCATTCATAGTGTAGGATGGTCACTTCAGATTTTAGGATGACTTTCTATCTTGTCATTGGAATGTCCTAAACTCATAGTCTGTGAAGAGGTCTCACCTTTCCCACAAATCCAGAAGATATAATTCCTGTCTTCTAAATTGAAATCCTAGTTTTTACCTGGGAAAATATTCCCTAAGCATGTTCACCCACCATTATTAAAACACATAGCAACCTGTTCTGGACAGTAGCTTATATCAGGTAGCCAACCCATTGCTGTCATTTGCACTGGGAACACAGTTCTCAAAGTGTGCCTTCTGGAACCCTGGAGTGAATACCACCCCGGAACTTGTGAGGAGAGCAAGTAGTCACATTTGAGAGAACAAATCCGATTCAGGCAATTAAATAGGGAAGTGAAGAAGATATGCGAAGTGTTGGAGAAGGGGAACTCATAATCAGAATATATTGTACGAAAACTGTTTTTATTAAACATGTAAATAATAATAATCTAATTTAATTCTAAAGTTATCAAACTCCAACTCCAGATTCAAAAGATATTATTTGAAAATTGGGCTTAGCTATAGCCCAGTGTGTGTGTGTACGTGTGTGTGTGTGTATATATATGTATATATTTATATAATATAATATATATTATATATTATAATATATAATATTATATATAATATTATATATAAATATATTATATAATATATAATATAATTATAATATATTATATAATATATTATATAATATAATAATATAAATATAATATATTATATTATTATATAATATAATATAATATAAATATAATATATTATATATAATAATATAAATATAATATATTATATAATATATATAATATATATAATATATATATAATATTATATATATAATATACTATATATACTATGTATATATTAAAATTCTTCTTCTTTTTTAACATTTTTATTTTAATTTATATTAATCACAGGTTATGCAATTTGTATCCTAGCCATAGCCCCCTCCCTCATTCCCTCCCTATACTCCCTATCCCTCCCTCATCTGCTCCCTGCCCCTTTTCAAGTCCACTGATAGGGGAGGTCCTCCTTCCTTCCATCTAACTCTAGTTTATCAGGTCTCTTCAGGACTAGCTGCAATGTCCTCTTCTTTGGCCTAGCAAGGCTGCTCCTCCCTTGGGAGGGGGGAGGATCAAAGAGCCAGCCACTGAGTTCATGTCCGAAATAGTCCCTGTTCCCCTTACTAGTGTACCCACTTGGATACTGAGCTATCATTTGCTACATTCAACCTTGGGTTCTAGGTTATATCCATACATGGACATTGGTTGGAGAAACAGTCTCATAAAAGACCCCTGTGCCCTGATATTTTTGGTCCTTCCGGAGCACATGTCCTCTCCAGGTCTTACTAACTCCCTGCACTCTGCCAAATGGATTGTTATGTGTCTTAATATTTGCTTTGATACACTGCTAGGTAGAGTCTCTCTGAGGCTCTCTATGGTAGGCTCTTGTCCTGCTCCTTGTTTTCCCCTACATCCAATGTCCATCCCATTTGTCTTTCTAAGTGAGGATTAATCATCTTACCCCAGGTCCTCTTTCTTGTTTATCTTCTTTAAGTGTATAGATTTCAGTATGTTTATCCTATCTTTTTTTTCTTTTTTCCTTTTTTTAAATTTATTTATTTTTATATCAATCACAGGTTAGGTACTTTGCATCCCAGGCATAGCCCCCGTCCTTCCTTCCCTCCCACCCTCCCTCTCCCTTCCTCATCTCCCTCCTCCTGGCCCCTTCCAAGTCCACCAACAGGGGAGGACCTCCTCCCCTTCCATCCAACCCCAGCTCATCCTGTCTCCTCAGGGCTGGCTGCAATGTCCTCCCCTGGGATCAGGGAGTCAGGGAGTCAGTCTGTCACTCCCTGGCTTGTATGGGGGAGGGTCAAAGGGTCAGCCATCAAGTTCATGACTGAAACAGTCCCTGTCTCCCTCACTAGGGTCTTCAGTCCAATACCGAGCTATCATGGGCCCCATCTGAGCAGGGGTTGCAGGCCACATCCACACATGGTCCTTGGTTGTAGAAATCGTCTCATATAAGACCCGTGTGCCCTTCTCAGTTTGGTCTTTGTGGAGCTCTTGTTCTCCCCAAGTCTCACCAACCTCCCCCAGATCTATCATTACTTCTTGCCCTCTGCCAAAGGCTTGATCGCGAGTCTTAATATCTGCTCTGATACATCGCTACATTGACACCCCCCCCAGAGGTCCTCTTTGGCATGCTCCTGTCCTGTTGCTTGTTTTCTCCTCCACTCAATGTCCATCCCATTTGTTCATCCAAACCAGCATTGATCATACCAACGTGGGTCCTCCTTCCTGTATATCCTCCCTAGGTGTGTAGAGTTCAGCTTGAACTTCCTATCCTCTAGGTCTATATAAGTGAGTATATACCATATGTTTCTTTCTGCTTTTGGGATATTTCACTCAGGATGATCATTTCCAGATCCCACCATTTGCCCGCAAATTTCATGATTTCCTCCATTTTAATTGCTGAGTAGTATTCCGTTGTGTAAAACTGCCACAATTTCTGTATCCATTCTCAACTGAGGGACATCTAGGTTGTTTCCAGGTTCTAGCTATTACAAATAAAACTGCTACAAACATAGTTGAGCAAATGTCCTTATTGTGTACTTGAGCATCTTTTGGATATATGCCTAAGAGTGGTATAGCTGGGTCTTGAAGAATCACTATTCCTAATTGTCTAAGAAAGCACCAAATTGATTTCCAGAGTGGTTGTATAAATTTGCATTCCCACCAGCAATGTAGGAGGGTTCCCCTTTCTCCACATCCTCTCCAGCATGTGTTGTCACTTGAGTTTTTTATCTTACCCATTCTGACAGGTATAAGGCAAAATCTCAGGGTCCTTTTGATTTGCATCTCCCTGGTGGCTAAGGATGTTGTGCATTTCTTCACGTGTTTTTCTGCCATTTTACAATCCTCTACAGAGAGTTCTCTGTTTATCCCCATACTCCATTTTTAATTGGATTAGTTGATTTGTTGCTTTTTAACTTCTTGAGTTCTTTATATATACTGGATATTAGCCCTCTGTCAGATAAAGGGATGGTGAAGATCCTTTCCCAGTCTGTAGGATGTCCTTTTGTTTTGATGACAGTGTCTTTTGCTTCACAGAAGCTTTTCAGTTTCATGAGGTCCCTCTTATTGATTGTTGCTCTTAGAGCCTGTGCTGTTGGTATTGTGTTCAGGAAGTAGTCTCCAGTGCCTATGAATTCTAGGGTCTTCCCCACTTTTTCTTCTAACTGATTTAATGTGTCTGGAGTTATGTTGAGGTCTTTGATCCACTTGGACTTTAGTTTTGTGCAGGGTGATAAACATGGATCTATTTTCATTTTTCTGCATATAGACATCCAGTTGGATCAGCACCATTTGTTGGAGATGCTGTCTTTTTACCATTGAATGGATTTGGCTTCTTTATCAAAAATCACATTTCCATAGGTATGTGGGTTTATTTCTGGGTCTTCTATTCAGTTCCATTCATTCACTATTCTGTTTCTATGCCAATACCATACAGTTTGTATAACTATTGCTCTGTAGTACAGCTTGAGATCAGGGATGGAAATATCTCCAGATGATCTGTTGTTGTACAGGATCCTTTTGGAAATTCTGGTTTTTTTTGTTTCTCCATATGAAGTTGAGAATTTTTCTTTCAAGATCTGTGAAGAATTGTGTTGATATTTTGATAGGAATTGCGTTGAATCTGTAGATTGTTTTTGGCAGAATGGCCATTTTCACTATGTTAATCCTGTCAATCCATGAAAATGGGAGATCATTCCATCTTCTGATATCTTCTTCAATATCTTTTTTTCAGAGACTTGAAGTTTTCCCAAACATATCTTTTACTTGCTTGGTTAGAGTCACCCCAAGGAAATTTATGTTATTAGTGGCTATTGTGAAGGCTGTTGTTTCCTTAATTTCTTTCTCAGCCCATTTGTCTTTGGTATACTGAAGGGCTTGTGATTTTTTTGAGGTGATTTTGTATCCAGCCACTTTGCTGAAGGTGTTTATCAGTTGAAGGAGTTTTCTGGTTGAATTTTTGGGGTTGCTTATGTATACTATCATATCATCTGAAAATAGGGATACTTTGACTTCTTCCTTTCTGATTTGTATCCCCCTGATCTCCTTTAGTTGTCATATTGCTCTAGTTAGGATTTCAAGTACTATGTTGAAGAGATACGGAGAGAGTGGGTAGCCTTGCCTTTTCCCTGATTTCAGTGGGATTGATTTTAGTTTCTCTCCATTGAGTTTGATGTTGGCTATAGGCTTGCTGTATATTGCCTTTACTATGTTTAGGTATTTGCCTTGTATTCCTGATTTCTCCAAGACTTTTAATATGAATGGGTGTTGGATTTTTTCAAATACATTTTTGGTATCTGATGAGATGATCATGTGGTTTTTTTCCTTCCGTTTATTTATATGATGGATTACATTAATGGATTTCTGTGTATTGAACCACCCTTGCATGCCTGGGATGATGTCTACTTGGTCATGGAGGATGATATCTTTTATATGTTCTTGGATTTGGTTTGCAAGTATTTTATTGAGTGTTTTTGCATCAATGTTCATAAGAGAGATAGGTCTGAAGTTCTCCTTTTGGGTAAGGGTCTTTGTGTGGTTTAGGTATCAAGGTGACTGTGGCTTTATATGATGAGTTTGATAATGTTCCTTCTGTTTCAATTTTGTGGAATAGTTTAGAGAGAATTGGTGTTAGGACTTCTTTGAAGGCCTGGTAGAATTCTACACTGAAACCATCTGGCCCATGCTGTTTTTGGAAGGGAGGCTCTTGATGATTACTTCTATTTCCTTGGGGGATATAAGTCTATTCAGTTTTTCTACATGATCTTGACTTAATTTAGGTAGATGGAATCTATCAAGAAAATTGTCCATTTCATTTATATTTTCAAATTTTGTGGCATATAGGCTTTTGCAGTAAGACCTAATGATTGTTTGGATTTCCTCAGTGTCTGTAGTTATGTCCCCCTCTTCATTTCTGATTTTGCTGATTTGGATAGTTTCTCTCTGCCTTTTTGTTAGTTTGGCTAAGGGCTTGTCTTGTTGATTTTCTTAAAGAACCAGTTCTCGGTTTCATTGATTCTTTGAATAGTTTTATTTGTTTCTAATTGATTTATTTCTGCCCTGAGTTTGATTATTTCCAGTCGTCTGCTCCTCTTTGGTATATCTACTTCTTTTTCTTCTAGGGTCCATTCTTTTTCTTCAGTTGGTCCATTAAGTTGCTTGTATGAGATGTTTCAAATTTCTTCTTGAGGCATTTAGTGCTATGAACTTTCCTCTGTTAACACTGCCACATTGTTTCCCATGGGTTTCAGTATGTTGTGATTTAATTTTCATTGAGTTCTACGAAGTCTTTAATTTCTTTTTTTATTTCTTCCATAACCAAGCTGTCATTGAGTCGCAATTATTCAGTTTCCATGCATGTGCAGGCTTTTTGCTGTTCCTGTGTTGTTGAGGTCCAGCTTTAGACCATGATGGTCACATAGGATACAAGGGGTTATTTCAATCGTCTTGTAACTGCTGAGGCTTGCTTTGTGACCATATGGTCTATTTTGGAGAAGGTTCTGTGAGGTGCTGAAAAGAAGGTATACTCTTTTGATCTAGGGTGAAAAGTTCTGTAGACATCTATTAGGTCCATTTGATTTAGAGCCTCTGTAAGTGCCCTGTTTTCCCTCTTTTGCTTCTGACCAGATGATCTGTCCCTTGATGAGAGTGGAGTGTTGAAGCCTTCCACTATTAAGGTGTTGGGATCAATGTGATATTTCAGATTTAATAATGTTTCATTTACAAATGTAGATGATCTTTTATTTGATCAAAATTGTGATATCCTCCTGTTGGAATTTTTCTTTGTTGAGAGGGAAGTGCACCTCCTCATCTTTTTTGATTAGTTTTGGTTGAAAGTCTATTTTATTAGATATTAGGATCATTACCCCAGTTTGTTTTCTGGGTCCATTTTCTTGAAACACATTTTTCCAGCCCTTTATTCTGAGGTAGTGTTTATCTTTGTTGCATAGGTGTGTTTCTTGAATGCAGCAGAATGTTGGATCCTGTTTCTGCAACCATTTTGTTAGTCTGTGTCTTTTTATTGGAGAGTTGAGTCCATTGATGTTGATAGAAAATAGTGACCAATGACTGTTAGTTCCTTTTATTATGCAGTTGGTGGTATTAACATGATTGCTTGCTTTTTTTTTTCCTCTTTTAAATTTTGCTGGGAGATTATCTGTATCCTATATTTTCTTTGGTGTAGTTGTTTTCATTGGATTGGAGTTTTCTTCTAGTATCTTCTGTAGGGCTAGGTTGCTGTGCAGATATTGCTTAAATTTAGTTTTGTGTTGTAATGTTTTGTTTTCTCTATCTATGTTGATTGAAAGCTTTGCTGGGTATAGTAGTCTTGGTTGGCATCTGTGTTCCCTTATAGAGTGCCTGACCTCTGCCCAGGCCCTTCTGACTTGTATAGTTTCTGATGAGAAATCTGGTGTGATTTTGATAGGTCTACCTTTATGTGTTACTTGACGTTTTTCCCTTTAATATCTTTTCTTTGTTTTGTAGGTTTAGTGTTTTGACTATGATGTGATGTGAGGTATTTCTTTTCTGGTCTAGTCTATTTGGTGTTCTGTAGGCTTCTTGTATGTTTATGGACATCTCTTTCTTTAAGTTAGGAAATTTTCTTCTATGATTTACTTAAAAATATTTTCTTGTCCTTGGAGCCTGGAGTCTTCTTTTTCATCTATTCCTATTATTCTTAGGTTTCTTCTTTTCATGGTATCCTTGATTTCTGGAATGTTTTGAGTTTTTAACTTTTCTGATTTTACTTTTTCTTTGAGTGAGGAATCAATTTCAGCAAGTGTATCTTCAGCTCCCGAGATTCTCTCTTCCATCTCTTGTATTCTATTGGTGATGCTTACCTTTGTGGTTCTTGATCTTTTCTCTAAGTTCTCCAGTTCCAGGTTTTTCTCTGTTTGGGTTTTCTTTATAGATTCTAATTCTGTTTTCATGCTTTTCACCATTTCCTTCATCTGATTGAAGGTGGCTCCTATTTTTGTATTTGTTTCTTCTCTATATGTTTCTTATTATTCCTCTACGTGGGCCATTGCATTCTTTTCTCTTTTTTTCTTTTTTGTTATCAATCACAGGTTAGGTACTTTGCATCCCATGCGCAGCCCACCCACTCCCTCCCACCCTCCCCAACCCTCCCTCATCTACTCCCCGCCCACTCCAAGTCCACCAACAGGGGAGGACTTCCTCCACTTCCATCCAACCCCAGCTCATCCTGTCTCCTCAGGGCTAGCTGCAATGTCCTCCACTGGGATCCAGCCA
>JAQQSO010005168.1:0-12239 GCA_028658305.1 Pachyuromys duprasi | reverse complement strand
GGAGGTCCTCCCCTGTTGGTGGACTTGGAGGGTGCGGGGAGGGGGGAGATGAGGGAGGGAGTGGGAGGGAGGGAGGGAATGAGGGAGGGGGCTACGCCTGGGATGCAAAGTACCTAACCTGTGATTGATATAAAAATAAATAAATTTTAAAAAAGGAAAAAATATCAAAGCCTACACACATGTTAAAAGGATCACTCTGTAATTAGGAACAATATCAGATGTAAAAATTTGAAGACAAAGTGAGAGATCACCAGATGGAGAAAAAGGCAGGACCTGATGCTAATATACAATATACTGCATACTAGTCCAGGAATCCTGAATTTTCCATCTTTTTTAATGATGTGAATTTTTTCTATTTATTTATTTATAGTACAATTTATTCCCTTTGTATTCCAGCTGTAGCCCCCTCCTGCGTCCATCTTAAAGACTGAGAAGATAGTCAATGCCTGAGAAGATAGATATCACCCATTTCTGGACCTGTGAAATGGGAATGGTGCCCACTTCAGCTGTTGTTTAAATAAAATAAATAAGCAAGAAGCTCAGAAGATACTAGAAATTAAAACTTGCTACGTATCATCTACTGAAAGGAGTCCTGGGCCATAGCCTCTCTTGGAGATCATGCCTTCTGCACTGAAGCTGCTGCTAGCTCTCCCTGTTCATTATTCCTGGAACTCAGGTGTTCTGTGGCTTCCCTTCCACCATGAGCACTGTGCTTCTACAGTTTTTGAGAATCTCAACATGCTAAGTCTATGGCACTCTTTAAAAGAGAACATGAATAGTTTGCTCTTCTGTAGGTCTCATTTCTCTTTTCATTTTAAGCACTATTGAGAAATTTGGATTATTTTTCTTTAGAAAAATTATTCCTGCCATATCATATACTTCATATGATGGTCACAATGGTCACAATGTATCATATTATTAATATGACAACATGTGCAAAATGTATCATATTATTTATATGACACACTCTTGTATCCATTACATTAATATTCTTATGTATTTGAGCTCTGTGTAATTTTATAGTCCTGTAAATTTCTCAAGTTCCTTGCCTGGTTCACATCCCATGGGTTCTCTATGCATTAAAGGACAATTAGGGCTGGGAATGTAACTCAGTGGTGAAGAACTTTCCTACCATGTGAAATTTTCTGGTTTCAAACCTCACTACTGCAAATATTATCTATCATTTGTCTTTCTCTCTAGCATCTGTCATCTATTACCTATCTATCTATATATCTATCAACTATTGATCTATCTGTCTGTCTCCCTGCCTATCTATCTATCTATCTATCTATCTATCTATCTATCTATCTATCTATCTATCTATCTATCTATCTATCTATCTACCTACCTATCTATCTATCTATCTATCTATCTATCTATCTATCTATCTATCTATCTATCATCTGTGAAATTCAGCAGAGTTAAACATCTGTTTTCAGCCTATTGTCTCTCTACCTGTCTGTTCCAGAGAAACAAGTGATGCTTATGAAAAGAAAAGTTGCTATTAGCACCTTTCCTTGTACTAGAGTCCCTGAGATGGTTGTACCAAATGCACCTACTGGTCTACAATTACTGTACATTATATTTCAGCCATATGCTTCAGTTTTATTAATACCAGTGGAAAGGAAAAGAAAATGAGTATAACACTGAAAGAACAGTTAGGAAAGAAGTTACTGAGCAACATCATACCATTTCAAATAACACTTCATTCAACACTAACATTCACTATTAAATACAAAGGAATGAATATGTTTTAAATGAACATGAATGATAGCATAGATACAAAGTTCATCCTATAAAATGTAATATTTCTTAAAACCTAAATTATTTTGAGGTTAGGTGGCTTTGAAAAGTGAGGTCAGCTTATGAGCACATGTAATTCAATTCCAATTCATTTGAGTAATTTCTGACAAAGCAAGAGAAAGAGTGAAATGCAAGAATAAACACAAAGAATTTGAAATGTAAACTTTTTATGAACCTTACATATATTATATCGATACACAATATGGATAGACGAGGGGAAATTAGAAGATTTTCCTGAGCAAAACACACAGAATATACTTAAAGACCCCAAATTTTCTGCTTCAACTTCTTTAGTTGTAACAGAGAACTCACTTATCTTGCCAGAAGTATTCCTGCTCTCTGCAGACATGAATTTAAAGTCTGAAAATTAAATAGTTTCTTCCCTACCAAAAACCTGCCAGTAGGATTATCAATTACATTTATTCTGAGAAATGACACAATAACTGTTCTGTGGTTCAGCTGAGATTGACAACATAGCAGGGAAAGCAAGAGATAAAGACTTTAGGTTCATGATTTATAGAAGCACATTCATGAGCTTTTTTTTTTTACCAGTGTCCCACAATAATACATTATGCAGCTGGTCTATTGCTATAGAAGGTAGAAAGATCTATTGGACCATACATCAGCCTGAGCACAGTGACAGTGTTGGTAATAAAAACCGGTTCAGTGATTAGATTCCCTAGCCGTATTTCATGTTTCAATTGGTAGGTGACTCAGAAGATTGGGCATAACAGAATTAACCAGTGCTAGACTACTAATATGCATTTATGAAGGAAACATCTTAAATACCTTAGCTAAATATGTGTAAGAAATCAAGAGAATTGACTAGAAAAATAAGTGTACTTAAGATACTATTCAAGCTAGAAGGCCTATAAAATAAAAAGGTCTCTAAAGAGAGAATTTTAAAGAAGAGAAGTGAAAGACATACACTATTTTATGACACTGATATGATTCCTGCTGCAATGATGGTGACACTAAATGATGTTCTTAAAATTTCTACAACCTATAGTTTTAACTAATGGCCTCCTAATACTAAATTATTTCTTAAAACAAGATGTCAGAATATTTGTATCCTAACTGCACTATCAACAATTGCCATGTTGGTTCTATTTCATTATGTCTTAGTAAAAACAAAAACAAAAGTGCAGATGAGACTACATTTCAGACTAATACGGTTACTATTTTACCATATGTAACCCATTTTTAAGGGATTTGTTTATTTTTACTTTTATGTGTATGGATATTTTGATGTAGACTTAGATTTTTCAAACACCTTCTTTATATAAGATTCTTAAAAACCTCTACCTCACATCCCATGTCCTGAGTTTAGGTAGGAGATTAGTAGGGAAAGGAGCTGTAGACCTCTATTAGCTTCGTCCTGGTAATAAGGGGCGATGGGTTTGTGGTTTACCAAACTTAGTAGTCAGGATAACAGCAGTCTAGTCAAACAGCAAAGCAGCAGCAACAACATGTGTCAGCAGCCGCAGAATGATCCAGTAGAAGCAGCAACACTCCGCATAAATGGCACAAGTCCAGTGAAACTGCAAAATTCCGACAAAGCAGCATAAGCAGTTCTCTGGACCATTTATCTCTGAGAAGACCAGTGAAAAATCTGAACCATTGCAAAGAGTAGCAACGCAAAAGCATTCTCTCACTGTCTGTGGGCTTCCATTTTTCCTGTCTCAGAGTCCACACAAGGATGTTTTCCAGCACCCAAACAACGCCCCTTGAACTAGATAGTTTTTAGCTGACAGACATCACCCACCTTTTCACCTGTGCTTTCTGATGTGCCTTTTTCCCTGAGGAAAAACATTCCCACATCCCACACTTGGGACCAAAACAAAAAACATACTCACAGCTGAGTTTCCGAAGAAACCAGAAACTTCCTCTTTATTTTGACTTCGAATATATGTGCACCACATGCATGTATTGCCTGTGGAGGCCCAAAGAGGGAATTGGATCCCCTCGAATCAGAGTTAAAGATGGTTGGTAGCCACCATGAAGTTTCTGGGAACTGAATCCAGTTCCTCTGCAAGAGGAGCAAATGTCTTTAAAATCATCATTATTATCATTTGTAAAATTATTTATATTTATTTTATGATTACAAATATTTTACCTTTATGTACATATGTGTACCACATGATTAATTGCTGTCTGCATTTCTGAAGAGGGCATTGGATCCCCTGGAACTGGAGATGCAGATGGTTTTGAACCACCATGTGAGTGCTGGCAATTGAACCTGGGTCCTCTGTAAGAGCAGCAAATGTTCTTGACTGCTGAGCCTACTTTTGAATAGTACTTATACATAAAATATGTATATAAAATAAATATTCTATACAAAGCTGAAGGCCTATTTTCAGTCCTCAATCTCCGGGGAGCTCAGCAATGCATATGAAAATGAAATTTGTAGTAGTATATTTTCATACACTGAAATACCTTAAGTGGTACATACATTTTAAAGCCCTCATAGCATCATAATTCATCTGGTCAAATGGTCCATGGTGGTTCATCATTAAATATACCCACATATTTCAAAATATCAAACTATCCCAGCTTCTGCATCATTGATTAAATTAAATTATATGTAAAATCTTCAGACTATTGAAGCTCTCAAAGTGCTTTATTTTATAATTCATCCCATTAAGTTCATTTGTCATTAAAATTACTGTAACAAAATCAATGAAATCTCTGATTATTGAATTAGAAAGACATTATAAAAATAGGTGCCCAATTGTATTAGGTGTATATGTATTTGTATTTTAATGGCTTGAGGGCTGGGAGTCTGAGGCCCTCATTTCTAGCTGTTTGCTAAATAATATCTTTAGTTCCTTGTCACGTGGCAGCAAGAAGCCTGTTTCTTCAAAGCCAGCAAAAGAGATTGTTTTCTTAAGATGAGCATTGCAGTTATGTATAAAATATACTACTTTGCCACATTCTCTTTACTAGAAACAATCCACAGTGTTTGTAGTTTCAAGAAATTGTAAGCTTCAAGTCTCCATAATCAAGTCTTTCTAAGATAGCTATTAACATACTTGGGAAAAACTTAGTCACAGTATAGTGATGAATTACTCTGAAAATACCAGTGCCCCAAAATGAAATTTTAAAAAATTATTTCAAAGCTCTGTCTCAGATGAATAAGAGGTTTTAATCAGAAATTTAAAATGTTTGACAGCCACAAGGTATGGAATACAATTTTGTTTTAATTTAAAAGAAACTGTGAAAATTACCTTCAGATAATACTTATTATTCTTGAATAATATTATTTTTAAAAATCTAATGAATATTAAGACTTACTGTGTTTTAAATGAATTACTTCACAAATGACTTGGATGAATTTCTCTTTTATGTAAAATGAGTCAACTATATATATCACAAATGTTAGCACTTAGATAATCAAATTAAGGCAGTCATGAACTTTTCTTGAAAATAGCACTCGTTTATTTTTATTTTATGGGTGTTTTCCTGCACGTATATAAGTCCTCTGTGTTTCCCTAGCACCCAGGAAGGTCAGAATGGGAGTTACAGATGGTTATGAGCTGCCATGTGCTGCAATAGAATCAAGGGGTTTAACTGCTGAGCCATCTCTCCAGAACTACTGGAGACTTTTATGAAAATAGCTAAGAATCCTAATAGCAGGGGTCTAGTAGAGACTCCAAGTAGCAGGGGCCTAGTAGAGACTCCAAGTAGCAGGGGTCATGATCACGGAAGAGGACACCCTCTAACTAGACAGGACGCCTAGTATAGGGAGGGGAACATCAACAACCCACCCAGTAAAATTTACCCTAAACTTTGACCCAAAATTTACCCTACCTACAAGATGTTCAGGGATAAAGATAGAGCAGAAATAGTTAGAATGCCCAACCAATGCATGGCTCAACCTGAGACACCTCCCATATCAGATAGTCAAGCCCTGACACTATATATTTTTTTAATTTGTATTTTTATTAATTACAATTTATTCACTTTGTATCCCCTGTAGCTCCCTCCTCCCCTCCCAATCCCACCTTCCTTCCCTCTTCTCCACACATGCCCCTCCCCCAGTCCACTGATAGGGGAGGTCTTCCTCTCTTTCCTTCTGATCCTAGCCTATCAGGTCTTATCAGGAGTGGCTGCATTGTCTTCCTTTGTGGCCTGGTAAGGCTGCTCCCCCATCAGGGTGAGGTGATTAAAGAGTGTGCCACTGAGTTCATGTCAGAGACAGACCCTGTTCCCATTACTATGGAACCCACTTGGACACTGAACTGCCATGGGCTACATATGTGCAGAGGTTCTAGATTATCTCGATGAATGGTCCGTGGTTGGAGTATCAGTCTCAGAAAAGACCCCTGTGCCCTCATTTTTTGATTCTGTTGCTCTCCTTGTGGAGCTCCTGTCCTCTCCAGGTCTTACTCTTTCCCACTTCTTTCATAAGATTCCCTGCACTCTGCCCAATGGTTGGTCATAAGTCTCAGCATTTGCTTTGGAGCAGCAATCAATAAATGGGACCTCATGAAACTGAAAAGCTTCTGTAAAGCAATGAACACTGCCGTCAGAACAAAACGACTGCCTACAGATTGGAAAAGGATCTTCACCAACCCTATATCTGACAGAGGGCTAATATCCAGAATATATAAAGAACTCAAGAAGATAAACAGCAACAAATCAAGTAATCCAATTAAAAAATGGGGTACAGAGCTCAACAGAGAATTCTCAATAGAGGAATATCGAATGGCAGAGAAACACTTAAAGAAGTGCTCAACATCCTTACTCATCAGGGAAATGCAAATCAAAATGACTCTGTGATCTCACCTTATGTCCATCAAAATGGCTAAGATCAAAAATTCAAGTGACAACACATGCTGGAAAGGATGTGGAGAAAAGGGAACCAGCCTCCACTGCTGGTGGGAATGTAAACTTGTACAACCCCTGACACTATTAATGATACTCTGCTATGCTCACAGGCAGTTGTGTAGCATAGCTGTCCTCTGAGAGGCTCCACCTAGCAGTGGATCAAAATAGATGCTGAGATTCAGAGCCAAACATTGGGCAAGTGTAGGCAGTCTTGTAGAAAACTGAGAGGAACAATAGGAGGATCTGGAAGAGACAGAAGCTCCACAAGAAGACCAACAGAGCCAACTAACCAGGAACCAGCAGGGCTTGCAGAGATTGAAGCACCCAAGCAAGTACTATGCATGGACTGGACCTGGCCCCCCTACAGAGATGTAGCCAATGGACAACTCTGGCATCGTGTGGATACCCTAGTTAGAGGAGTGGAAGCTGTTGCTGACATGGACTCTATTGCCTGCTTTCTGATCACTTCTCCTAGTCAGATGCCTTCCCAGACCACAAGGGAAGAGGATATGCTCAGTCCTAATGTGAACTGATGAGCTGGGGTTGGTTGGTGTGGGGGGAGAATCCCCTTATCTGAGGAATAAGGTAGGGGTGATGGGGGAAGAGTGAGGGAGGGGGCTATGATCAGGATGCAATGCAAATAAACTAATTTAAAAAAGAAAATAGTATGGATAAAGGCAATGTAGTACAAGAAGTAATTGTGATTTTTTTTTCCTTTCCCCCATCCATAAAGTGTGGTATGCAAGTTAGCCATGCCAGAGTCCTTGCTAATAAATACTATAGCTACATATCTTTAAACATAGCATAATTAAATTTGGCTTCTGGAAATTAAAAAAATGCTTTCTTAAAAATATGTGATGAACACTTTTCTTCAGTGTGAAAAATTTTCACTGTCAAATAGCTAATGGTCCAAATTAGTATATTAGCACATCTTCATTTTTGTAAGTGCTAACTTATCTTTGGGCACCTTACCAACATAATTTCCAATCATTGGATAAAGTTATATAATAAACAGTTATAAAACCTTGACAGAATGTGGCTTATATAAATTTCTACAGGAAATCATTTAAAATAGAAGATAACACAATTTATCTGCCTGTATTAATTGTGCAGTCTATACTTGATTACGTGTTGCTAATGTTCTTGTTTCATGAAATATCACAGTCCTATTTTTGTCTTGACTAAGATAATTGAGATTTATAACATAACCATCATGACAATACCATGAGCTGATTAAGCTTAAAGTCCAGTTAGGAAAAAAAAAAAACTTTGGTCTCATCAGCATACAGATACGTCCATATGCTTCTATGACTGGAAGAAGACAGAGATCCTTGAGAAGAAATTAGAGGTTACACCAAAGAGGAAAATGCAGCGAAGAGCATAATAAAGGCAGCTTACATAAATGAAGGTTTATAAAGACACAGAATTTTTAGTGATCGTACAGAATGGTGGTTCCTAAAGCATGGCCTGCAAATGCAGTCAATCTCTGATGCATGCACTCAAGGCTTCCTCTGATCCTCACACTAGTATTCCCGTGTCTCCCTTGCAACATAAGCTTTGCCTTCCCAAACTCCACGCAATGGCTTCTTGGGGCTTCCCTTCAAGGACATTCACCCTGACACACATCACCTGGCCTCAGCTGATCTCTGAAAGTCTAAGAGTCTTTGACATCTTCAACATTATATCTCTCATGCCTTCATAACCATCTCACATAGATGACACTGTAGAATTCTGCTTCAAGCTCTGTAGGGAGGGATTTTTTCCCTATACCGCAGCTTTTCTGTCATCCTAGTTCAGTATTGGATGTTTCTCTTCAGCAGTGCTTAACTCCTTAAGAATTACAGCAGAGACACATATCACATATACTCACTTATAAGTGAATAATAGCCATATAATATAGGATAAACATACTAAAATCTATAGTCCTAAAGAAGCTAAACAAAAAGGAGGACCCTAGGAAAGAGGCTGAATTCTCACTCAGAGGGCAAACCGAATAGACATCAGAAGCAGGAGAAGACAAGGAACAGGACAGGAGCCTACCACAGAGGATCTCTGAAAGGCTATACCCAGCAGGGTATCGAAGGAGATACTGAGACTCATAGCCAAACTTTGGGCAGAGTACCAGAATCCTTATGGAAGATGAGGGAGATACAAAGACCTGGAGAGGACAGAAACTCCACAAGGAGAACAACAGAGCCAAAATACTGGGCCCAGGGTATTTTGAAGAGACTGATACTCCAACCAAGGGCCATGCATGGAGCAGACCTAGATACCCTGTTCAAAGCAACCCCAAAGGTTTCTCAGTTTCCAAGTGGGACCTTAGTAAGGGGAACAAGAGCTGTCTCTGACATGAATTCAGTGGCCAGCTCTTTGATCACCTCCCCTGAGGGGGTGCATCCTTGCCAGGCCACAGAGGAAGATGATGCCAGCCCTCATGGGTCCTGATAAGCTATGGTAAGATAGAAGGGGAGGATGTCTTCCCCTATCAGAGGAGAATGGTTTTGGCATAGGGGGAGAAGGGAGAGGGCATGTGGGACTGGGAGGATGAGGAGGGAGCTGCAGTGGGTATACAAAGTTAATAAATTTAAATAAATAAATAAATTTAAGTTGAAAAAAAAAAGAATTACAGCAGCCAGCCCAACCTGGTGGAGGATGCCTTTAATCCCAGCACTCCGGGAAGAAGAGGCAAGCAGATTGCTATGAATTCCAGGCCAGCCTGGTCTATAAAACGAGTCCAGGACAGTTAAGGATACACAGAGAAATAATGTCTTAGAATAATAATAATGATAATATTAAGAAGAATGTCAGCAGTCTCAACACCAACTTCAAGGACCTCCTGTTGTGAAATTTTCTCTGCCCAAAAACGAAAAAAAATCAATCAGTTATTATGTTGGAAATGGAGAAAGGAGTAGCACAGGTATTGGACTATGAAAGGAACTGATATATAATTGCCCTTCGGGAATGAGGTTTATTAGGAGAAACGGGCCTTGGTTATGATTAGGACTTCAGATGGAAATGTACTAGAAATAGAACAACCCAATGTTTTAGAAAGAAAATAACAGAGCTTAAAGTAGATGAAAGACGGTACTTTTTTGTTTGTTTGTTTTGTTTTGTTTTGTTTTTGAAAGACGGTGTTTTACAACCTGGAAAAGAACTTCACTAAAAGGGACATCTTACAGTATGTGTGTTAAAGGGTTATGGTGGAATATGATGATGTAGGGAGGCCCAGAAAAGAGCTTTCTCAGAGAACTGCCATTAGCAAAGGGATATACCTGAGTTTGGGGGGAGGGGGTAGCTGATGGGAAGTTCTATACCACATTATTTAGTTTGGACCAGGTAGGACCATAAACTATAGGCTGTAAAAACCTAAGCATAGTAGAATTTCTAAACACTCTGTCCAAGGCAGAAACTTGCAGGGGCATTATTTGATTTCATCAGGTTGTGGAATTCAGGAATTTAAAGGAGTAACCCAATATCTAACATTTATGTTTAAATTCAACTTCACACAAGCTTCAGGACACAGACTAAAAGAAGCAAGCATCATACAGACAGCCCCAAGTCCAGATCCTGATAAAATGGGGTCCTGTTTTCCCTCGTTTCTCTCAGTATTCTTGATTTCCAAGCTCCCACCATCATGGTCCATGAGGCTCAGCTAGTAGTAACACAGGCCCAAAGTTCAAAATTCTACTTTTCTACCATATACTAGCTGCAAAGACCTAAGACTCACACAGTCAATATGAGGAAACCAACAGCCCTTCTTCTCCCAACCAATTTCCGTCTTTGTTTCTTCTCTTCTTGCACAAAATTTTCTGGCCCAAAAGGGAACATAATGGTAAAGGGTTTATTTTAACTTACAGCTAGAGCTGTAATTGATCAGGATGGAAAAATGAAGGCAGCGGGAGCTTGACTCAGCCATCCACAGTAATCACGCCTTATTTTGTTTTAATTATAACTTGTCTGGTTTTACTAATGTTTAGACAGCATTTATTGTAACATTTCCAAGCTTTCTTTTATTTTTTCTTTTTTTCCTGTTTCTTTGTTGGTCAAATACAAGTCTCTAGTCTTGTTCAGCCTATTTCCTTTCTATTAGCACCATTAGAAAGAATTTAATAGAATGCACTACACTGTCTTGGTCTCACGATCCTCTCAATGTTCCTACTAGAGTGGAAGAAACAGTTGATTTTAACCGGCTGTCATTATTTTCATAGAAGACCTACCCATCTATTTTAGTGGTTCTGCAGTATTTTCCTCTCAAAGTGTTGTTGGAGGTAACATCCAGTACCCTGAGTTTGAGGATTAAGTCTGTAGATCCCAAGCTTCCTTCAGTACAGGAGGAAGGAGTAGCTTCGCTACAAAAGAATGAACTGACTACAAGGCCTAAGTTTCAATGGAAAACCATAAAAACGTGAAAAATTCAGGACAATATTACTCTTCCAAAAATTAGAAGTTCAACAATAATGAATCCCAGTGGAAGTTAATTAGATGAATTAATATTGCAAAAATGTGGAGAAGAGGGAGGAAAGGAGGATTTGGGAGGGGAGGAAGGAGGGTGCTACAGGGGAGATAAAAAGTAAATAAAGTATGATTAATGAAAAATTTTTAAAGGAGCAGCCTTGCTAGGCCACAGAAGAGGACATTGCAGCCAGTCTTGAAGAGACCTGATTATCTAGAGTTAGATGGAAGGGGAGGAGGTCCTCCCCTATCAGTGGACTTGGAAAGGAGCAGGGAGGAGATGAGGAAGGGATGGAGGGATAGGGAAGGAATGTAGGAGGGGGCTATGGCTGGGATACAAAGTACATAACCTGTGATTAATATAAAATAAAAATGTTAAAAAATCGAAAGACAAAAATATTGTAAAAATGTGTAAAAGTAATATATATATGTATTTAATTCAATATCTATAATAATTCTAGTGTCATTTTTCACAGAAATTTGAAAACAATCACATGAACAAAAGATTTCTGATAACCAAAGCAGCAATGAACAAAGAGAATACTGCTGGGATATTATGATGTTGATCTCAACCTATACTATGGAACCACCTTAATAAAAGTCAACATAGTACTGGCCCAAAACAGGCAGATTCATGGCATAGAACGATAAGCAGAGATATAAGCCCATAAACTATAGCATCCTGAGGTTTCCCAAGGCAGTCAAAAGTACACACTGCAGAAAAGACAGCATACACAACAAATGTTGGTGGAAAAACTGGGGGTCGATGTCTAGAAGAATAGAACTGGAGCATTTTCTCTCACCTGGCACAAAAAGTCAACTACAAAAGGATGAAACAACTCACTGTGAGCCCTCAAATCCTCAAAATTCTAAAAGAAAAAGTGGAGCTATATTATAATATTTAGACATAAATACAGACTTTTTAACTAGGACTCTGGTCACTTAAAAGCTAAGGTAGGGGGGGATCCAAGATGGCTGCCACGAGAGAACACTGTGTCTGAGGAGTAGGAGAGCAGAAACAACGCAGCGACCAGGAGACTGAACTCTGGGACCTAAAACGCCAGCATTGTGAGTGCCAGGTGAGCGGAACTCCTACGGTGAGAAAATCAAGTGGGAAAACCCTAGGGACACCCAGTTATTACCTGGAGAAATTT
>JAQQSO010005167.1:0-12240 GCA_028658305.1 Pachyuromys duprasi | reverse complement strand
TCTCCATTGAGTTTGATGTTAGCTATAGGCTTGCTGTATATTGCCTTTACTATGTTTAGGTATGTGCCTTGTATCCCTAGTCTCTCCAGGACTTTAAACATGAATGGGTGTTGGATTTTGTCAAATGCTTTTTCGGCATCTAGGGAGATGATCATGTGGTTTTTCTCCTTCAGTTTGTTTATATGGTGGATCACATTGAAGGATTTATGTAAATTGAACCACCCTTGCATGCCTGGGATGAAGCCTACTTGGTCATGGTGGATGATATCTTTTATGTGCTCTTGGATTCGGTTTGCAAGGTCACTCATGTATATTATCACATCATCTGCAAATAATGATACTTTGACTTCTTCCTTTCTGATTTGTATCACTTTGATCTCCTTTAGTAGTCTTATTACTTTGGCTAGGCCATCCAGTACTATGTTGAAGAAATATGGAGAGAGAGAGTAGCTTTGACTTGTTCCTGATTTCAGTAGAATTGATTTGAGTTTCTCTGTTTAGTTTGATGTTGGCTATAGGCTTGTTGTATATTGCCTTTACTATGTTCAGCTCTGTGCCTTGAATCCCTCATCTCTCTAAAACTATAAACATGATTGGGTGTTGGATTTTGTAAAATGCTTTTTCAGCATCTAAGGAGAAGATCATTTGTTCTTTTTTTCTTTCAGTTTATTTATGTGGTTGATAACATTGATGGATTTTCGTATATTAAACCACCCTTGCATGCATGGGATGAAACCTACTTGGTCATGGTGGATGATATCTTTGATGTGTTCCTGGATTCGCTTTGCAAGTATTTTATTGAATATATTTGTGGTAGATTCTGTAAAGAAAATGACATGGTCAATAGAACAAAACCACAGCATACAGACTGGGAAAAGATGTTCACCAAACCTATATCTGACAGAGGGGTAATATCCAGAATATATAAAGAAGTCATGAAAGTAAACATCAATAAACCAAATAATCCAATTAAAAAGTTGGGAGTAGAGAGCTAAACAGAGAATTTTCCACAGACTAATATCAAATGGCAGAGGAATGCTTAAAGAAATTGTGGTACATTTACAAAAGATAATACTACTCAGGAATTACAAACAAGGAAATCATAAATTTGCAGGCAATGGATGAAACTAGAAAAGATCATACTGAGTGAGGTAACCCAGAAGAAGAAATACACACATGGTATATACTCACTTATAAGTGGATATTAGCCATATAATATAGATAAACATATTAAAATCTATAATCTGAAAGAAGCTAAACAAGGACAACCCTAGGGAAGATGCTTAATCCTCATTCAGAAGGGTAAACATTTGGACATTGGAAGCGAAGTAGAAGACAGGGAACATAGGAACATTTTACAAAGGGCCTCTGAAAGGCTCTACCCATCAGCATATCAAATCAGCTGCTGAGACTCTCTATTTACACAATGGAATACTACTCAGCAATTAAAAACAAGGAAATCATGAAATGTGCAGGCAAATGGTGGTAACTATAAAAGATCATCCTGAGTTAGGTAACCCAGAAGCAGAAATACACAAATAATATATACTCACTTATATGTGGATATTAACCATATAAGATAAATATACTAAAATCTATAGTCCTAAAGAAGCTAAACAAAGAGGACCCTAAGTAAGATGCTTAATCTTCATTCAGAAGGGCAAACAGGATGAACATTGGAAGTATGAGAAGACAAGCAACAGGACAAAAGCCTTCCACAGAAGACCTCTGAACGATTACCCACCAAGATATCAAAGAAGATACTGAGACTCATAGGCAAACTTTGGGCAGAGTGCTGGAGTCCTTATGGAAGAAGAGGATGATAGAAAGACCTGGAGGGGACAGGAACTCCACAAGGAGAACAACAGAGCCACAACACTTGGACTCAGGAGGGCCTGCAGAGACTGACACTCCAACTAAGGACCATGCATGGAGAGGACCCAGAACCCCGGTTCAATGGAAGATCATTGGCTGCTCATTTTCCAAGTGGGTTCCCTAGTAAGGGGTAGCAGGGTTGTCTCTGACATGGACTCAGTGGCTGGCTCTTTGATCACCTCCTCCTGGGGGGTGCAGCCTTGCAAGGTCTCAGAGGAAGATGATGCAGCAAGCCTTGATGAGACCTGATAAGCTAGGGTCAGATAGAATGGGAGGAGATCCTCCACTATCAGGGGACTAGGGAAAGGGCATAGGGGGAGAAGGGAGAGGGTGAGTGGAACAGGGAGGAGTTGAAGGAGGGGGCTGTAGCGAGGATGAATAAATTGTGACAAATAAACATATAAATAAAATTAAATAAAAAAATTTAAAAGGCAATGCTAGCAGTAGAAGCTGATCTTTCTTTTAGTTAAGCAACCAGTCCCAGTCCAGGCAGCAACAGGTTGCTTGGAGCTCCAACGGAGCCAAGCCAAGTGGCTTCAGGAGCTAGACCTGGCTTGGGCAAATCTGTTGCATAGGGAAGAGCCAACAACTGGTAGATCCAAGCCTGTTCCACAGCAGCTGCAGTGTTAAGGTAGGGAGCTTGTGCCCCAGCAAGCTTGGCTAGACATGAGAATTCAAAAGTTCAGTGACAAAACAGCAAGTCTCAGATGGTCATTGTGGAGGAGTAAAATGGTACAGCGTTTATTCAGTGAATCTAGTACATTATAAACTTTGGACAGTGGGAGAGTTTTGGGGGGTAGATATGTGTGATTCAATGGGGCTAAGAGTGCCAAGGATACGCTATGTAAATGCAGCACTACAGTCCTATCATAAGAAGAGGAACACATTAAGTAATTATTCTATGGGCAGAGGAAAGGTAGTGGTGTGGGGGTGTTGGGAGGGTGGTGTAGGTGGTGGTGAGTGGGTGGGGTTATGGGGGATGGATGGGAATAGGGAAGAATTCCAGGTATTTAAAAAGTCCTGAGTTGAAAGCTAAGGTACAAAACATGTCATTAGAATGGAAGGTATTTAATTGCTGAGTAGTATTCCATTGTATAAATGTACCACAATTTCTGTATCCATTCCTCAGGTGTCATGAAATTTGCAGGCAAATGGTGGGATCTAGAAAAGATCATCCTAAGTGAGGTATCCCAGAAGCAGAAAGACACACATGGTATATACTCACTTATAAATGGATATTAAACATATAATATAAGATAAACATACTAAAATCTGAACACCTAAAGAAGCTAAGCAAGAAGGAGGACCCAGGGTAAGATGATCAATCCTCACTCAGAAAGGCATATGGGATGGACATAGGAAGAAGAAGTAAACAGGGAACAGGACAGGAGTCTACCTCAGAAGGCCTATGAAAGACTCAACCCAGCAGTGTATCAAAGCAGATGCTACGGCTCATAGCCAGACTTTGGGCAGAGTACGGCGACTCTTATGAAAGAAGGAGGGGACAGGAGCGCCACAAGGAGAGCAACAGAACCAAGAAATCTGGGCTCAGGTGTCTTCTCTGAGACTGATACTCCAAGCAAGAACCGTGCATGAGATAACCTGGGACTCCTGCACAGATGTAGTCCATGGCAGCTCAGTGTCCAAGTCGGTAACCTAGTAATGGGAACAGGGGCTGTCTCTGACATGAACTCAGTGGCTGGCTCTTTGCTCACCTCCCCTAAAGGAGGAACAGCCTTACCAGTCCACAGAGGAAGACAATGCTGCCAGCCCTGATGATATCTGATAGGTTAAGGTCAGAGGGAAGGGGAGGAGGACCTCCCTATCAGTGGACTTGCACAGGGGCATGGGAGGACATGAGGGAGGGTTGGATTGGAGTGACTGAGGGAATTGGCTACAGGTGGGATACAAAGTGAGTAAATTGTAATTAATATATAAAAAATGAAAATAAAATTTAATTCTGCGAAGAAGAAGATGATGAAGAAGGAGGAGGAGGAAGAGGAGGAGGAGAAGGAGGAGGGAGGATATTTCCAGAAACCCCTAGGTGCACACTAAAAGGGTTACTTATTTGGAAAGAGTTGTACATATAGTCTTGCTGAGGTCTTTGTGACACTCCTGAGAGGATCTGGGGAATCCCCAGATCAGGGAGAGCCCAGCTGAGGAAGGGAGTTAGTCATTTTAGTACAGAGCTCAATGGCTATCTGGTAATGCCAGACTTAGCCCTTAACAGAAGGGTCCAACAGCACATCTGCAACATATGTGTAGGGTCAGTCCATGCATGCTCTTTGGTTGGTGATTCAGTCTCTGTGAGCCCCCATGGGTCCAGGTTAGTTTATTGTGTAAGTCTTCTTTAGGTGTCTTTGACTTCTCGGGCTCCCCCAATCCTTCCACAGACTTGGAGAGCTTAGCCTATTATTGTTTGGCTGTGGGTCTGGGCATCTATTTCCATCAGCTGCTGGATGAAGCCTCTCAGAAGACAGTTATGCTATGCTCCTATCTCAAGCATAGCAGAGTGTTATTAACAGTGTCAGGGGTTGGCTCTCTCCCATGGGAGAGATTTCAAGTTGAGCCAGTCATTGTTTTGCAATTCCCTTAATTTCTGTTTTATCTTTATTTCTGTACTTCTCGTAGGCAGGACAAATATGGGGTAGAAAGTTTTATAGGTGGGTTTATGTCCCCCTGCAGCCACTGGAAGTTTCACCTGGCTACAGGAGGTAGAAACTTCAGATTCCATACCCCTCACTATTTTTAAACATCTTTCTGAAGTAAATATTGTTGAATACCTTCTATCTCAAAGGCACTTAAATTAATCTCATAAAAGCATAAAATTTGTTCAGTTGAGTTAATTTCATTAACCAATTCGTGCTGTTAACTTTGCAGCTAAAAATTAAAAACTATATTAAGCAGTTATGAAAAAATAAATTAATGAAGATGGACTTTGACTATGAGCTGTTATCGGGAATGTTAAGAAAGAATGTCTAAAGGTTTATGCTTGCTAGTGTCCACTTTTGAGGGAACTTTTATATAATAGTCAAAATATTTTCTAAAATTTAAGATTTTGAAATTATTACTAATCTCTGTTATATTTCTGAGTCCAGATTTGCCAAGGAATGAAATTTTTTATTAATTCTTATATTTATTTATTCATCTATTCATTCAAAGAGTAGAATCTTACTGTTTTCTTAATTTAGGTATTTTATTGCAGGAAAGAATGTATCTATTTTGGGGCCAAATTCAATACCATTAGGAGGGTGTGTTTTAGTTTCTTGTTACATTGTAGCTGTGTAATTGCAGCTTGGTCAGTTTTACAGTGTGGATCAAATAAGCCCCTGTTGCACAATAAAATGTTAGATTCAAAATCTCTTGTTTTTTATAAAGTTTATCCCCAAGAAAACCAAAAGTAATTCCTTATATGCCTCTGGAAATTAACAAGCCAAGAAGTTAAATAAGGCCATGTTAATGATTTATATATGTACTATTGCTAATTCCATAAATAGAGTTTTACGACCAAATTTGGACCAAATTTGTGTAGTCAAAACGTCAGATCAAATCAAGTAAAAAAAAAAAAAGCAATTCTGAATGTTAAATTACATGGTTCTTCTATTGAGGGTAATGGTGAATGGAGACAGGTGAGACTACAAACAGGACATTCTATTCTAATACAGATGATTTGAAAGTAAGATGGACACACAAGAAGATACACAGCACACAATCCAATAGATTGTATGCAACATCTGGTGTCAGTAAGGTGAACTGGGAGACAGAACACTTTGGCAGGTGTTTCTTATGATCCTGTGGCTTTGGTTTTTTTATTTGGTTGTTTTTTCTTTATGGTCTAAATTTAAGTATTTGCTTCTTTTCCATCATCTATTTACAGAGTTTTGAATTTCTCCCAGTTTACCTTTTTTCCCATGACTCCATACCACATCTGAATGTAGTCACCCTTCCCATGCCGTTGGAACCTTCCCACAGGAATGATTCCTTGTGTTCCCACCCTCTCTGTGCAAACTCTGACAGGTTTGTCTCTCACTATAGCCACTATTATTTTTCAGTTCTCATTATACCTTTAATTCTATCTTACCCATTTATTTCTAGTTCTTTATAATTTCTCTTCCCAGTTACAAACCATTATCTCTCTTTTGTTATGAGTTTTCTCCCCTAATCATCTTCTATTATCTCTTATTTTAGTACTTGGCTTTCCTTCTTTGATGTCTTTTGGTTTGAACTTCAAGTAATTTGACCCTTTTTGTTAATTCTCTGACTTATCACAGACCCATTATCTATTTTTTCTATCTTTCATCTCTGCCTCTATATGTTGAAATTCATACAATGGGACGGTTTAACTGCAGCCTGCCGGGTGATGAGCTGGGCAGAGCTGTCAGAAGGTGAACAAACAGGCTTTTATGATAAAAGGTTGGAAGAGAATATACACGAGGTTAAAAAATAAGAAAAGCTGCCATTAAAGGATTTAGGTAGCTCAATGTTCATGACATGCTTCCAGAAAGGAGAGAAATGCACTGAGCAGGCAATGACATCATGACAAGAGGAAAGCACTATTCATCTCGTCAAAGCTCAGTGAGCTTCAATGCTGAATTGCATAAAGCATGTGTTTTAAAGTAGTTTGTGGATGATTAGATCAGAAAACCAATATTTGAAGTCTGAATGCATACAGCAAGGCACTGTGAGGTAGAAACAGAATCTGATGTAGCCAGGGTTGGGGGCTGGGGTTCACTGTCTGTTTAACACATTTCTTTTGAGTATTTTTTTTCTGTGAAATGAATTGAGCAGAACTAAGTGCAATAGGTACAGACACTGTAGTCACAAATGTCACTTTTGTATAGTGAGGTCTGAATAAAAGATTAAAAACTTTCTCATTTTTTTTTAACCCCAGGTCACTTCAACTCAAAATCTAGTGTTTCTTACCTCTGTATATATGCCTTAATTTTTGTATGTTTAAGAAAAAAGGCACCTGAACTCAGGCATTTAATAGGAACTTTTGAGATACACAGTAACAAATCTTTTTGAAAACAAAAAGAAACTCTTCGCAAAAATTTAATATATACTCCTGTTGGCTATATTTGCTTGTATTGTTTTGTTTTTTTAATGAAAATAGATTATTTTCTCATAAAATACATTATGAGCAGTTTCTCATCCTTGCATTCCTCCCAGTTCACAACCCCACCTGTTCTCTCCTCCAGATCCATTTTCCCTCCATTTTCTTTTAGATAAGAGCAGGCCTCTTCCAAGAGGCAACAGCAAACATGGCAAAATAAGACATCATAAGACAAGGCAAAAGCCCTTGTGTCTAGGCTGGAGAAGGCACTCAGTATGACTAAAATAATTCCAAAAGCAGGAAAAAATCAGGCACACCTGCTGCTATTCTTAGGAGTCCCACAAAACCACACACTAACAGCCCTGACATACACAAAGAATACCTGCTGCAGACGCATCCAGGCTCCATGCTTGGTGCTTCAGTCTCTAAGAGCCCATATACACCCTGCTTAATTGACTCAGGGGGCCATGTTCTCCTGGTGTCCTCCACCTTCTCTTATTTCTATGGTCTTTTTTTCCACTCTTCTAGAAGGTTCCCCAAACTCCTAGGCTAGGAACCTGATGGAGACCTCCGGTTTATACTCTCTCCACATAATGTGTGACTGTGAGTCTCTGCGTCTGTTGTCACCTGCGGCTGATAATGAGTAGATAGGGCAGAATATCATTACGAGTCACTTCATAATAGTTTTTGCCAGCATGTTTAGGTCTCTGTGCTATACAGTCTAAAAGAAGAGGCCCCAAAGGCATAGGGAAGCTTTTGACCCCAAAATGTTGCACTAGGGTTTCCTAAAGGTAAGAGCAGTTTTAAAATAATTTAAACAGTAGAAAATGATTACATACAGGAGCATAAATAAATACAGCTGTCATCAAATTTGTTTGAGAAAATGTAATCATGCAAATAATTTTAACTTTAGGTAAAGAGTAAGATGACTTCTAACAGATGTTAGTTGTGTGGAAGTAAAAAAAAAATCAAAAGGTTTATACATCAAAATAGCATAATGAGGAAAATTTAATTAAAGTCTCCAGTCTCCTTATATCCTGACATTTTATAATTTTAAAATGGGATATGGAACTAAACTTTTTACCTCTTGATATCACCGCATTCTCTCTTGCCTCCTGTCAAGTACCTACTCCTCACCCCATGTCATGGGTATTGTGAATAGAGCAGCAATGAACATGGTTAAGGAAATACCTCTACAGAGGGATATCAAGTCCTTTGGATACATGCCCAAGAGTGGTATCACTGGATCATGCAGGTGGTCTGTTTCTAGCCTTTGAGGAAGTTCAATACTGTTTTCCACAGTGGCTGCACCTATTAAGATTTCCACCCGAAATGAATAATGGCTTTCCTTTCCACTCCAGTATTTGTCTTCTTTTGTTTCTTTATCACAGCAATTTTGAAGGGGGTATGAATGCATCTCAAAGTACTTTTTTAATTTAAATTCTTTATTAATTACATTTTATTCACTTTGTATCCCCCCTGTAGTTTCCTCCCTCCTCCCATCCCAATCCCTCCCTTCCTTCCCCTTCTACACACATGTCCCTCCCCAAGTCCACTGATAGGAGAGGTCTTCTTTTCCTTCCTTCTGATCCTAGTCTATTAGATCTCATAAGGAGTGGCTGCATTGTCTTCCTCTGTGGCCTGGCTCCCCCCTCAGGGGGAGGTGATTAAAGGGCAGGCCAATCAGTTCATGTCAGAGAGAGTCCCTGTTCCCATTACTATGGAACCCACTTAGACACTAAACTGCCATGGGCTACATCTGTGCAGGGGTTCTTGATTATCTCCATGCATGGTACTAGGTTGGAGTATCAGTCTCAAGAAAGACCATTGTGCTCAGATTTTTGGTTCTGTTGCTCTCCTTGTCCTCTCCAGATATTACTATTTCCCACTTCTTTGATAAGATTCCCTGTACTCTACCCAAAGGTTGGCCATAAATCTCAGCATCTGCTTTGATAGTCTACAGAGCAGAGCCTTTCAGAGGCCCTCTGTGATAGGCTAATGAATTATTCCCTGTTTTTTCTTTCTTCTGATGTCCATACTGTTTGCCTTTCTGGATAGGAATTGAGCATTTTAGCAAGAGAGTACTTTCAATTTCCATTTCACACATGTCTAATGATGCTGAACATGCTTTAAAAATTTTACAGAAATTTATGTTTCATTGTTGAGAACTCTGTTTAGTTCCATACTCCATGTTTAAATTGGGTTGTTTATAACTTTTAGTTCATTGAGTTATTTGTATGTCCTAGGTAATAACCTTCTCTGCATAGCTGGTAAAGATACACACACACACACACACACACACACACACACATATATATATATATATATATATATATATATATATATATATGTATATAGGCTACCTCTTTACTCCAATTATGATGTCTTTTGTTATACAGAAGCTTCTTAGTTTCATGTGGTTCCATTTATTAATTGTTGGTTTTAATGCCTGGGCAACCATGGTATGTTCAGGAAGTTCTTTTCTGTGATTCTCAGTTGAAGCATAATACACACTTTCTATCAGATTCAGTATGACATAGCTTATGTTGAGGTTCTAGTTCTTTTTAGATTTGAGCAATGTAAAGTATGAGTTATAAAGAAAAATTTCATTTTTCTTATAGCTTACCCAGTTTCACCAGCACCATTTGTTGAAGAGGTGGTCTTTACTCCAATTTTCACTGCTTGCCTATTGGTCAAAAATCAGGGGGCTAAAGGAGTGTGAATTTATATGTGGGTCTTTAAATATAGTCCAACAACCCATGCAAACAGGGACTTCTAACACCAAACATCTTTTAAACTGCCAAAAACTACTTATAGCTGTAGAAGAGTACCAAGACACACACACAAACACACATACAATGTTTTAATTTATAATTAATTTATAGTTACATTGTAATTGGGTGAAAATGTCCCTACAAGTCACCACAAACTAATAAATAAAAAGCAATGTTCCAGATATGATTTTTCTCTTGTATTTTTCCAAAATTCAGCCGGTTAGATACCATATACCTTTTTGTATTATAGATAGTTGTCAACACTCTTGGCTACTCTCCCAACCTTGATGATAAAATGCCTTTGCTGAAGATATCACATGTTTGAATCAGATAATGTGGAAACGAAGCTAGCAATGATCTAGCAGGGAACTTCATCCTTACTAGATGGATTTTACTATAGTATGCATAGTAACCTAAGGGAAAAAAAATCATCATCACTCTTATCTATCTAGGAAACCTCTGAAGTACAACAAAGATTGGCCTTGCGAGTACAACAGTGGCATAAATACAATAGATAATAACCAATCACTCTTTGATTGGATTTCAGACAACTTTTATAAAATGAAACCCATTTCTGGCACTATTATTAGGTCCATGAACCTGTGCCTAGACAGGTCTTAGATTATAGGAAAGAACCTATTACTATTATTTTGCTAAATCAACATGCTATAACACCTAATTAGTTTGATACTTATAGATTAATACATCTCCCAACACATATCAGAAAAGCTTCTGTTTGTAGTAGATGGTGATCAATACACAGGCACAGAAAATAAGAGATAACAGAATACTGATAAACCCAAACAGGACCTTTTTACAACATCCCCTCTTCCTACAGTTCAGCAACCATTGTGGAAATGATAACTAAAGACTACGAGCGAGAGGCAGTGAGTGACTACAAGGAAACAGTGTTTCACGGACAGAACAAGACAGATGAACATATGAACTCACCGTGCACAAATCCTTTGTAAGCTCAAGCCAGACAAAATCCCAACATAGAGAGTGAAAGTAGGAATAATGTCTACCTTCCACCCACAGATGATGAGCTGTTGGCAATCTATAGCTGCTGGGAGAGAAAGAGTTAATATTAAGTATGTGGTTTCTTGTAGGTCAACCACACTCCCCTGGAAGACACACACCAGGAAGGAAAATACTAATTATATTTGATGAAGTTTTAGAAAAACAAACAAATAAATAGGACATAATGTTTGGTGAGTAGAGATTGAGAGAAGTGGCAAGAAGTGGAGAGAAGGGGTTGAATATGTAATCAAAACACATTTTGTGAAATACTCAGCTAATAATTTATAAATGTACATTTTTACTCCGAGGGAAAAAAATGAGCTCTAGAGAACTAATACTGTGTGTTAACTATATTCAATTTTAAATTGCATGTTTGAAATTTTTAAAATTTATTTATTTTTATATCAATCACAGGTTAGGTATTTGCATCCCAGGCATAGCCTCCCTCCTTCCTTCCCTCCCTCCCACCCTCTCTCTCCCTCCCTCATCTCCCTCCTCCCCTCTCCGTCCAAGTCCACCAACAGGGGAGGACCTCCTCCCCTTCCATCCAACCCCAGTTCATCCTGTCTCCTCAGGTCTGGCTGCAATGTCCTCCCCTGGGATCTAGCCAGTCTGTCACTCCCCGGCTTGTATGGGGGGAGGGTCAAAGTGCCAGCCATCAAGTTCATGACTGAAACAGTCCCTGCTTCCCACACTATGGTCTCCAGTCCGACAACGAGCTATCATGGGCCCAATCTGAGCAGGGGTTCCAGACCACATCCACACATGGTCCTTGATTGTAGAAACCTTCTCATACAATACCCCTGTGCCCTGCTCAGTTTGGTCTTTGTGGAGTTCTTGTTCTCCCCAAGTCTCACCAACCTCCCCCAGATCTATCATTACTTCTCACCTTCTGCCAAAGGCTTGATCACGAGTCTTAATATCGGCTATTATACATCACTACATTGACCCCCACCCAGAGGTCCTCCTTGGCATGCTCCTGTCCTGTTGCTTGTTTTCTCCTCCACTCAATGTCCATCCCATTTGTTCATCCAAACGAGCATTGATCATACCAACCTGGGTCCTCCTAACTGTATATCCTCCCTAGGTGTGTAGATTTCATCTTGATCTTCCTATCCTATAGGTCTATATAAGTGAGTACATGCCATATGTTTCTTTGTGCTTTTGGGATACATCGCTTAGGATGATCGTTTCCAGGTCCCATCATTTGCTTGCGAATTTCATGATTTCCTCCTTTTTAATTGCTGAGTAGTATTCCATTGTGTAAAAGTACCACAATTTCTGTATCCATTCCTCAACTGAGGGACATCTGGGTTGTTTCCAGGTTCTGGCTATTACAAATAAAGCAGACATGAACATAGTTGAGCAAATTTCCTTGTTGTGTACTTGAGCATCTTTTGGGTATATGCCTAAGAGTGGTATAGCTGGGTCTTGAGAAATCACTATTCCTAATTGTCTAAGAAAGCGCCAAATTGATTTCCAGAGTGGTTGTACAAGTTTGCATTCCCACAAGCAATG
>JAQQSO010005166.1:0-12242 GCA_028658305.1 Pachyuromys duprasi | reverse complement strand
ATATGATAGTATAAATAAGTGATTATAAGCATTCTATCAGAGAACTCCTAAAGCTGTTAAAAACCTTCAGCAAAGTGGCTGAATGCAGGATTAATAATAAAAAAAAATCAGTAGCCCTTCTGTGTACAAATGAAATACATGTGAAGAAAGAAATTAGGAAAACTACATACTTCACAATAGCCACAAATACTATAAAGTGTCTTGGTGTAACTCTATCCAAGCATATCAAAGTTCTGTGTGACAAGAATATCAAGTCTCTGAAGAAAGAAATTGAAGAAGATATCAAAAAATGGAAAGATGCCCTATGCCCATGGATCTGTTGGATTAACAGTAAAAATGGCCATTTTACCAAAAGCAATCTATAGAGTCAATACAATCTCCTTCAAAATTCTAATATAATTCTCTACAGATGTTGAACTTTATCCGAAAAAAATCCAAAATAGCAAAAACATTCTTACATAATGAAAGAACTTCTGGAGGTATCTTCACCCCTGACTTCAAGTTATACCAGAGAGCAATAGTAATAAAGACTGCATGGTACTGACGTAGAAATAGACCAATAGAGCTGAATCAAAGTCCCAGAAGTAAACTAAGACACCAATGGACACTTGAGTTTTGACAAAGGTGCCAAAACTGTACAATGGAAAATAAAAGCGTCATCAACAAATAGTTCTTGACTAACTGGATGCTTACATGTAGAAAATGGCAAATAGACCCATATTTATCACTCTGCACAAAAATAAAGTCCAGGTGAATCAAAGACTTCAACATTAAACCATAAACACTATATCTACCAAAAGAGAAAGTGGAGAAGAGCCTTTAAACTCATTCTTACAGAAAACAATTTCCTGAACAGATCTTAGGCTCTAAGGTCAACAATTAATAAGTAGGACCACTTGAAAATGAAGAGCTTATATAAATCAAAGGACACTGTCAATATAAAGAAAGGTGAGTCTACATATTGGGAAAGGATCTTCACCAAGCCTACATCTGACATAGGGCTAATATCCAGAATATATAAAGAACTCAAGAAATTAAACACAAACAAAAGAAATAATCCAATTAAAAAGCAGGACACAAGGAGAGCAACAGAACCAAAATATCTAGGCACAGGGATCTTTTCTGAGACTGATACTCCAGCCAAGGATCATTCATGGATATAACCTAGAGCCCCTGCTCAGATGTAGCCCATGGCAGCTCAATATCCACACGTGTTCTCTAGAAGGGGAAGAGGGACTGTCTCTGACATGAACTCAATGCTAGGCTCTTTGACACCTCTCCCCTACCTCCAGAAGGGGGAGCAGTCTTGCCAGGCCACAGAAGAGGACAATGCAGCCAGTCCTGATGAGACCTGGTAAGCTAGGGTCAGATGAAAGGGAGGAGGACCTGCCCTATCAGTGGACTTGGAAAGGGGAATGGGAAGATATGAGGGAGTGAGGGTGGGATTGAGAGGTAATGAGGGGTGAGGCTACAGCTGGGACATAAAGTGAATAAACTATAATTAAGATAAAAATTAAGATTTAATTAAAAAAACAGCAGGACACAGAGCTAAAAAGAGAATACTCAAAAGAGGAATGTCAAATGGTGGAAAAGCACTTAAAGAAATGCTCAATTCTTCTATACCTTGATCAGTAGAGTCTTTCACAGGCCTGCATAGACTGGACCTAGCCCACATACAGCAGATGGGCAGCTCATGTGGGTGCCCTAGTAAGTGGAGTGCTGGGCTGTCTGTGACATGAACTCTGTTGCCTTCCCTTTGATCACTCCCCTCTGGTGGGGCTGCCTTGCCAGCTCACAAGAAAAGAGGACTAGCTCAGCCATAATGTGACTTAATTCGTTGGGTTTTGTGAGTATAGGGGTTCCCCTTATTTGTAGAATAAAGGAAGGGGGGATTGGAGAAGAAGAAAGGAGGATTGGACCAGGAACTGAGTAGAAAGGTGGCTATGCTCAGGACGTAGAATGAATAAATAATTAATTAAAATTAAAAATGCAAAATGAGGGGGAGTGGGACAAGATGGCAGCACCAGGAGGACACTGCTTCTGAGCTGCAGAACAATGTTTTCAGTACAGCAACCAAGAGCCTGAACTCTGGGCCCTAAAACAACAACGATCCTGCTTTCCAGGGAAGAGGAAGCCCCAAGGTTCGTGAACTGGCCAGGTCCATTCCTAGGACACCCAGCCAGAACCCAGAAGAGATCCCCAGTCACACAGGCACTCAGTCACCAGAGCCACATGCCTGCATGTCCTGATCACCTTCCCAGGCTGAACTGTGAACACAAAAAAACTCCAGAGACTGGGAGTTCCAGTCGTGAGAAAAACCTACAGGGAAGGAAGGAAACAGGATTGACCTAGGTCATCCAGCCTTCCCCAGGAAAAGATCCCACAGAATGGCGGGCACTCATATGGCATCTCTGAACTAGGCTCCACCCCAAGAGAACAGAGTCTTGCTGCGTGCCCAACTCTCTGCCACAGAAGAGCTCTGTGCCCCAGAGCAGCAGAGCCTGAGTTTCCCTGTAGAATCATGGGGCTGTGGAACACAAAATAACCATATGAGGAGCCCTGGGAGAAGGGGGCAAAATCTGATCTGAGTCCAAAAGGAAACAGGTCAACCAAAGATATCTCTGTAGACTTCTCCTGGGGAATGGATTCCGGGGCAATTCCCCCAAAAGGGCAGAAGCAGCTGCAGACATAGCCAAGCCTGCAACAGAGGAAGCAGGGGAGATACTGCAGCCAGCAGGAAGGCAACAGCCTAGGTACCCCAACCAGCATTGAAGCAGAGGAGGCAGCCTACAGTGCACACAGCAACCTGCAAGGAGCACAGCGCTGCATGCTCCAAGCACAGAACTCTGGCATGCCCCCACAGCTTCCCAACTCAGGGAGCAGAGTACAGCCTGACAGGCTCACAGCTTCCAGCTCAGAATTCTGGGCCAGGCTCAGAGAGTTCACAACAGGGTATGTGTCCCGCCTGCAGCATCAGTCACAGACCTCAGTGGCCAGACTGCTGACCCCGCCAAGCCACCTTACACCCACAACTTGTGCTTGCTAGCATCCACATCCCCTCCTGCCCTTGCTCCCAACCCATATATCCCAAGTAGCTACACACCCTAGCAGCCCCCTTCAAGAAAAACATCCTCGCACCCACTTCCATGTGTGCAAGCACGCGACAGCATGCACAAGCACACGCGCGCAAGCACACACACAGAGACACACACAAACACACTTACGTTTCTGCGCCAGTGGCTTTTTTTCCCTCAAAAAACAACTGAAGCAACAAAACACACTCTCAAACTGCTGGACCTCCCTGATCTTCCTGAAGAATTCTACAGACACCAGAGTAAGACAGTTCCAGTCCAAAGTTCAGACTCAAGGAACAAACAGTGAAGATTATATCTAAGAAATGGCCAAAGGTTGACATAAGAATTCACCCAACAAAAATCAGGAAACCTTTGCCCTACCAGCAACACCGAAAACAAATGGATATTTTAATTCAGCAGAAACACAGGAAAATGAAATTAAAGCTATGATTATCCAGTTACTACAGGAACAAAAAGAGGAAACTAACAGAGCTCTCAAAGAAATTCAAAAGAATATAATGGCCCATGTAGAGGAACAATTAGAAACATACAGAGAGGAAACAAACAAAAAAATAGGAGCCACGTTCAATCAGATGAAGGAAATGGTGCAAAGCATGAAAACAGAATTAGAATCTATAAAGAAAACACAAACAGAGAAAAATCTGGAACTGGAGAAATTAGAGAAAAGATCAGAAACCACAAAGGTAAGCATCACAAATAAAATACAAGAGATGGAAGAGAGAATCTCGGGAGCTGAAGATACACTTGCTGAAATTGATTTTGCACTCAAAGAAAAGGTAAAATCAGAAAAGTTCCAAACACAAAACATTCAAGAAATCAAGGACACCATGAAAAGAAGAAACCTAAGAATAATAGGAATAGATGAAAAAGAATAGATAGAATAGATGCTCCAAGGACTGGAAAATATTATTAAGAGAATCATAGAAGAAAATTTCCCTAACTTAAAGAAAGAGATGTGCATAAACATACAAGAAGCCTACAAAACACCAAATAGACTAGACCAGAAAAGAAATATCTCATGTCACATCATAGTCAAAACACTATACCTACAAAACAAAGAAAAAATATTAAAGGCAGCAAGGGAAAAAGGTCAAGTAACATATGAAAGGAGACCTACCAGAATCACACCAGACTTCTCATCAGAAACTATGAAAGCCAGGGTCATGTAGTCTTTAAGGGAACATAGATGCCAACCAAAACTACTATACCCAGCAAAGCTTTCAATCAACATAGATGGATAAAAGAAAATATTCCATGACAAAACTAAGTTTAAGCATCTACAAAGCAACCCAACCCTACAGAAAATACTAGAAAGAAAACTCCAATCCATCGAAAACAACTACACCAAAGAAAATATAGGATACCGACAATCTCCCAGCAAAAATTAAAAAAGGAAAAAAAAAAGCAATGAACCATAGTAAAACCACCAACTCCACAGTAAAAGGAACTGACAGTCATTGGTCACTATTATCTATCAATATCAATGGAATCAACTCTGAAATAAAAAGACAGTGACTAACAGAATGGTTGTGGAAACCAGATCCAACATTCTGTTGCATTCAAGAAACAAACCTATGCAACAAAGATAAACACTACCTCAGAGTAACTTGCTGGAAAAATGCATTTCAAGCACCTGGACTCAGAAAACAAGCTGGGGTAGCGATCCAAGTATCTAATAAAATAGACTTTTGACCAAAACTAATCAGAAAAGATGAGGAGGGGCACTTTCTTCTCATCAAAGGAAAATTCCAACAGGAGGACATCACAATTTTGAACATCTATGCCCGAAATACAAGACCACTCACATTTGTAAATGAAACATTACTAAAGTGAAATCTCACATTGATCCCAACACCTTAATAGTGGGTGACTTCAACACTCCACTCTCACCAAGGAACAGATCATCCTGTCAGAAGCAAAACAGGGAAACAAGGGCACTCACCCTAAATCAAATTAACCTAATAAATGTCTACAGAACTTTTCACCCAAAATCAAGAGTATACCTTCTTTACAGCACCTCATGGAACCTTCTCCAAAATAGAACATATAGTTGGTCAAAAAGCAAGCCTCAGCAGATACAAGAAGATTGAAATAATACCTTGTATCCTATCTGACCATCATGGTCTATAGCTGGACCTCAACAATAACAGAAACAGCAAAAAAGAATGCACATACAAGGAAACTGAACAACTTGCTACTCAAAGACAGCTTGGTTAGGGAAGAAACAAAGAAAGATATTAAGCACTTCCTAGAATTCATTGACAATGAAAGCACAACATACCCAAACTTATGGTACACAATGAAAGCAGTGTTAAGAGGAAAGTTCATAGCACTAAGTACCTTCAAAAGGAAATTTGAAACATCTCATATAAGCAACTTAATGGCCCAACTGAAAGCCCTAAGAAAATAAAAAAGATGCAGATACACAGGAACAGACAGCTGGAAATCAATCAATTAGAAACAAATAAAACTATTCAAAGAATCAATGAAACCAAGAGCTGGTTCTTTGAGAAAATCAACAAAATAGACAAGCCCTTAACCAAACTAACAAAAATGCAGAGAGAAACTATCCAAATCAGTAAAATCAGAAATGAAAAGGAGGACATAACAACAGACAATGAGGAAATCCAAACAATCATTAGGTCTTACTACAAAAGCCTACATTCCACAAAATTTGAAAATGTAAATGAAATGGATGATTTTCTTGATAGATTCCATCTAATTAAATTAAGTCAAGATCAGGTAGAAAAATTGAATAGACCTATATCCCCCAAGGAAATAAAAGCAGTCATCAACAGTCTCCCTTCCAAAAAATGCCCTGGGCCTGATGGATTCAGTGCAGAATTCTACCAGACCTTCAAAGAAATGCTAACTCCAATTCTCTCTAAACTATTCCACAAAATAGAAATAGTAGGAACATTACCGAACTCATTCTATGAAGCTACAGTCACCTACAAAGACCTAACAACAAAAAAGGGAACTTCAGACCTATATCTCCTATGAACATTGATGCAAAAATACTCAATAAAATATTTGCAAACCAAATCCAAGAACACATAAAAGATATCATCCATCATGACCAAGAAGGCTTCATCCCAGGCATGCAGGCGTGGTTCAATATACAGAAATCCATCAATGTGATCCCCCATATAAACAAAATGAAGGAGAAAAAACACATGATCATCTCCTTAGATGCCAAAAAAGCTTTCGACAAAGTTCAACATCTATTCCTGTTTAAATACTTGGAGAGATTAGGGACATAAGGCACATACCTATACATAGTAAAGTCAATATACAGCAAGCCTATAGTCAACATCAAACTCAAAGGAGAGAAACTTAAATCAATCCCACTGAAATTAGGGACATGGAAAGGCTGCCCCCTCTCTCCATATCTCTTCAACATAGTACTTGAAGTCCTAGCTAAAGATATAAGACAATTAAAGGAGATCAAGGGGATACAAATTGGAAAGGAGGAGGTTAAAGCATCACTATTTGCAGATGATATGATAATATACATGAGTGACCCTAAAAATTCAAGCAGAGAACTCCGTCAACTGATAAACACCTTCAGCAAAGTGGCTGGATACAAAATCAACTCAAAAAACTTAAAAACATCAGAAGCCTTCCTGTACACTAAAGATAAAAGTGCTGAGAAAGAAATTAGGGAAACAACACCCTTCACAATAGCCACTAATAACATAAGGTACCGTGGGGTGACTCTAACTAAGCAAGTGAAAGATCTGTTTGAGAAAAACTTCAAGTCTATGAAAAAAGAAATTGAAGAAGATATCAGAAGATGGAAAGATCTCCCGTGCTCATGTATCAGAAGGATTAACATAGTGAAAATGGCTGTTCTGCCAAAAGCAATCTACAGATTCAATGCGATTCCCATCAAAATACCAACACAACTCTTTACAGACCTTGAAAGAAAAATTCTCAAATTCATATGGAGAAACAAAAAACCGAGAATTGCCAAAATTATCCTGTACAACAACAGATCATCTCAATCCTTGACCTCAAGCTGTACCACAGAGCAATAGTTATAAAAACTGCATGGTATTGACATAGAAACGGAAGAATGGATCAATGGAACCGAATAGAAGACCCAGAAATAAACCCACACACCTATGGAAAGTCGATTGTTGATAAAGAAGCCAAAACCATTCAATGGAAAAAAGACAGCATCTTCAACAAATAGTGCTGGACCAACTGGATGTCTCTATGCAGGAAAATGAAAATAGGTCCATATTTATCACCCTGCACAAAACTAAAATCCAAGTGGATCAAATACCTCAATATAACTTCAGACACATTAAATTGGTTATAAAAAAAGTAGGAAAGACCCTAGAACTCATTGGCACAAGAAACTACTTCCTGAACAGAACATCAACAGCACAGGCTCCAAGAGCAACAATCAATAAATGGGACCTCATGAAACTGAAAAGCTTCTGTAAAGCAAAAGAACCTGTCATCAAAACAAAACGGCAGCCTACAGACTGGGAAAGGATCTTCACTAACCCTATATCTGACAGAGGGCTAATATCCAGTATATATAAAGAACTCAAGAAGTTAAAAAGCAACAAATCAAGTAATCCAATTAAAAAATAGGGTATGGAGGTTAAACAGAGATTTCTCTGTAGAGGACTGTAGAATGGTAGAAAAACACTTAAAGAAATGTTCAATGTCCTTAGCCATCAGGGAGATGCCAATCAAAATGACCCAGAGATTTCACCTTATACCTCTCAGAAATGCTAAGATCAAAAAGTCAAATGCCAACACATTGTGGAGAGGTTGTGGAGAAAGAGGAACCCTCCTCCATTGCTGGTGGGACTGTAAATTCGTACAACCACTCTGGAAATCAATTTGGCACTTTCTTAGACAATTAGAACAAGTGATTCCTCAAGATCCAGCTATACCACTGCTAGGTATATATCCAAAAGATGCTCAAGTACACAACAAGGACATTTGCCCAAGTGTGTTCATAGCTGCTTTATTTGTAATAGCCAGAACCTGGAAACAACCCAGATGTCCCTCAGTTGAGGAATGAATACAGAAATTGTTGTACTTTTACACAATGGAATACTACTCAGCAATTAAAAAGGAGGAAATCATGAAATTTGCAGGCAAATGGTGGGACATGGAAACAACCATCCTGAGTGAGATATCTCCAAAATAGAAAGACACACATGGTATATACTCACTTATATAGAGCTATAAGATAGGATAAACATACTGAAATCTATACAGCTAAAGAAGATAAACAAGAAAGAGGACCTGGGGTAAGAGGATTAATCCTCACTTAGAAAGACAAATGGGATGGACATTGGATGTAGGAGAAAACATGTAGCAGGACAAGAGCCTACCACAGAGGGCCTCAGGAAGACTCTACCTAGCAGTGTATCAAAGCAAATATTAAGACACATAACCACCCCTTTGGCAGAGCACAGGGAATCATATGAAAGAGGAGGGGAGATAGTATGACCTGAAGAGGACAGGTGCTCCCCAAGGAGCACACATATCAGGGCACACAGGCCTTTTTTGAGACTATTTCTCCAACCAAAGACCATGTATGGATATAACCTAGAACCTCTGCTTGAACGTAGCAAATGGTAGCTCAATATCCAAGTAGGTACCCTGGTAAGGTGAACAGGGACTATTTTGGCCATGAACTCAATTGCTGGCTCTTTGACCCCCCCCCCCTCCCGCTGCTTGAGGTAGGAGCAGCCTTGCTAGGCCACAGTAGAGGACATTGCAGCCAGTCCTGAAGAGACCTGATAAGCTAGAGTTAGATGGAAGGGGAGGAGGTCCTCACCTACCAGTGGCCTTAAAAAGGAGCAGGGAGGAGATGAGTGAGGGATGGAGGGGTTAGGGAGGGAATGCGGGAGGGGGCTATGGGTGGGATACAAAGTACATAACCTGTGATTAATATAAAATAAAAAATGTTAATAAAATGCAAAATGATTAAAAATGTGTATTCAAGACTTGAAGTTTTTTATTATATGTTGCAGTGTAATTTCCAAAAATAACACTTCATGGTACTTAAGATTCATCATTTTGAATAGTAACAAAAATATATATCTTTTATTAATTGTTTTACAATTTATTTAATACTTTTGATTCATGTCAGAGATAGCCTCTGTACCCATTACTAGGGAACCCACATGGAGACTGAGCTGCCATGGGCTACATCTGTGCAGGGGTTCTAGGTTATCTTCATACATGGTCCTCGGTTGGGAGTATCAGTCTCGGAAAAGACCCTTGTGTCCAGATTTTTTTTTTTTGGTTCTGTTGCTCTGCTTCTGGACCTCCTGTTCCCTCCAGGTCTTTCTATCTTCCCCTTCTTTCATAGGATTCCCTGCCCTCTGCCCATATTTTGTCTATGAGTCTCAGCATCTGCTTTGATACCCTGCTGGGTAGAGTCTTTCAGAGACCCTCTGTGGTAGGCTCCTGTCCTACTTCTTGTTTTCTCCCTCTTCTGATGTCCATCCTGTTTGTCTTTCTGACTAAGGACTGATCATCTTACCTGGGTTCCCCTTCTTGCTTAGCTTCTTTATGTGTACAGATTTTAGAATGTTTACCCTGTATAATATGTGTAATATACACTTATAAGTGAGTATATGCCATGTAAGTCATTTTGATGGGCTGTTTCCTTTCTTAGTTATTGGTTGATTTCAAGTATGTTTTAAATACCCAGAAGTTACTATGTAGTTTTACTTTTACTCAGATTTTTAACTTATTTTAACCATGATCAAAAAACTTCTTATATTTCAGTAATAGCTTGAAAGTTTTGTAAACTTTAATTATTATCATAATAATTGTTATTGTTTTTGAGATAGAAACTAGGTCTGAATGCATATTAATTATGTGTTGTCCCCTGGTTATCTTTATGCTCTGGTTGGTAATTAATACATGAGATGGGCAAGCAATGGAATGTACAAGCATGTTACATACCCAAAATTATTTCTAGTTGTGTCTGTTAGGATGATTCTGCAGTAGAGTAGCATTTGAAAGTACAGGCTGAATAAAGTAAATTATCTTTCCTATGGCATGGGCACCACTCTATCCATTCAACATCACACAGCAAGGTTCATATAGGATGGATCAGTGCCTATTCTGATAAACTTATTGAGTGATGGTATGAAAGTTGTCATACATGGTACCTCTAGTTTTCAGGCCCATACAATGAAAGTGTCTATCAATGGCTTCAGATCACTGGGTTTTTAATTACATACCCAATTTCTCTGGATCATGAGAATACCAGTACCTCCTATTTTCATATGAACACACACACACAGAGATAGAGAGATATAGAGAGAGACAGAGACAGAGCCAGAGAGAGGGGGAAGACAGGGAGAAAGGGGGAAGGAGGGAAGAGAGAAAGACTGCTTCATTTTTTCTGCTTCTTCTTTTCTGGAGAAAATAAATTAATACAATGATTAAATTGTAAGAATGTTCTGAGAGCTAGAAAAAAGTAGGAAAATATAGCACCGAAATAGTGATCAATAGCAAAGAATAGCCCATATTTCAAATTTCCTTTGCTTAATTTAGAATATTAATATTATATTTTATTGTCTTATCGTTATGATTTTATTTTCTCAGTACTGTTATCAACTTTTCACATTTCTAACAAAGTCACATTTTAAAATATAAAACTGCATATCTCATATAACAAAAAACAGGTTACTGGGCAGTATACTCTCGCTTGTCTAAGCAGCAGCTCATGTCTTCATGATTTTCCTTTCCATCTTAGCTCCTTTGTTTCATACATGCTATAAACATGTCTTCATCCCATCTACCCTATAAATCCTTAGTGCGGGTCAACTTGCCTTTTATTCTACATTCAGTTTAATTACCGTTTTCTCTATGAACATTCTCATTATGCCACCCCTGGTATAATTAATTTTCCCTTATCTACAACTTTTACATGAAAGATACCATTATAATTCTATATACATCTTTGAAATTATTTGCTCTATAATTACATCCCATTTATTGAACAAAGAAAAATACTTTCTTATCTTTGTTTTCTCAGGACCTGTCAAACCACTGGAGGTTAAATTCAATACATGGATAAAAGGTGAATCAATAAAATCCCAGAGAGTAAATACAATATTTTATCATAATAGATATTATGCACAATATGGTTAAATTGAAGATGCCCCGAATGCTACATGAAGAATAGTGAATTTATTATTAGTGGAAAAATTTCCCAAGTAGTCATTGCTTTATGCATGTGGGCATCTAATTACAATTACAACATCATTAGGAGGTTGTTCGTGCCTTTCAGTGCAGTTTAGGATAAACCTCCTATGGCAAGAGAGTACAGAACATTAATTGTGGCGGGGAAGCAGGATGCTGCTACTGGCAAAAGATTATGTTAGAAAGAGAGCATTAGACTCCTTTCCCCACTCCTCATCAAGCAGAGGGAGCCAGGATTTTATAGTTTATAGAAAAAAGTGAAAGCTTGTAACAGCAGAATGGTGAAATTGTAAAGCTATAAGTCATACTCCAAACATTGAGACAAAGCCAAAGATTGTATTCTCATTAATTTTATTTCTTTATTTTTGAATATTGTAATATCAACATAGTTTGCTAAAGATTGGGACATCCTGGGATACTGGGAGGTGGTCATTTCAGAAATTAGAACAGAAGAAAGAAGTTTCAGAGTGATAGTAAGGCTGACACTAAGTTACAGTGTGCCAAAGTCCTTTAGTAAAGTCTATCCATTACTTCTTGCATTAGGAAGATGCAGAGATCACTAGAAAAACTATCAGTATGTATTTGATACATACTGTATTTCAAAACCTCACAAAGGTTACTATATAATTTTAAGTAAGTCATCTTTCAAGTTGGTGCTATGTTGGGGAATTTGCAATTTTAAGGATTCTTGTTTCTCCAAGAGGGTGAATTAAATAGACCTAAAGCCAATTACCTGTGTTTAAATCATCAAAAATACACCTGCAAGTAATAAAAACACATGTATGTTCACTTATATGATAGAACTTGTTCTTCTTTCACATATCAGCAGTTTAATTTCTCATGTTTACAATTGAATGTTAGAAATATTCTTTTTTTTCCCAAGGGTTCATTTTTATCTTTTTTAAATTTTTTTGTTATCAATCACAGGTTAGGTACTTTGGATCCCAT
>JAQQSO010005165.1:0-12242 GCA_028658305.1 Pachyuromys duprasi | reverse complement strand
TCAATGTAGCGATGTATGAGCAGATATTAAGACTGGCGATCAAGACTTTGGCAGAGGGCGAGAAGTAATGATAGATCTGGGGGAGGTTGGTGAGACTTGGGGAGAACAAGAGCTCCACAAAGACCAAACTGAGCAGGGTACAGGGGTCTTGTATGAGACGGTTTCTACAATCAAGGACCATGTGTGGATATGGCCTGGAACCCCCGCGCAGATGGAGCCCATGATAGTCAGACTGAAGACACTAGGGAGGGAAACAGGGACTGTTTCAGTCATGATCTTGATGGCTGACTCTTTGACCCTCCCCCATACAAGCCGGGGAGTGACAGATGGGCTAGATCCCAGGCGAGGGGATGCAGCCAGCCCTGAGGAGACAGGATGGGCTGGGGTTGGATGGAAGGGGAGGAGGTCCTCCCCTGTTGGTGGACTTGGAGTGGGCGGGGAGGAGGGAGATGAGGGAGGGAGTGGAAGGGTGGGAGGGAATGAGGGAGGAAGCTAAGCTTCTATGCAAAGTACCTAACCTGTGATTGATATAAAAATAAATAAATTACTAAAAAATTGATAAATTAATTATTACAATTTATTCACTTTGTATCCTAGCTGTAGCCCATCCCTTGTCACCTTCCAGTCCCACCCTCCCTCCAACTTTTCCCCCTATGCTCCTGCCCTAGTCCACTGACAAGGAAGGACCTCCTCCATTTCTGTCCAACCCTAGCCTATCAGACCTCATCACAGTTGGCTGCAACATCTTCTATGGCCTGGCAAGGTTACACCCCACCTCCAAAGGGGAGGTGATCAAAGAGTCAGACATTGAGTTCATATAGAGATAGCCCCTTCTCCCCTTACTAGGGAATCCACTTGGAAACTGGTCAACCAATGGGCTTCCTCTGAACAAGGCGTCTAGGTCTTCTCCATGCATGGTCCTTTGTTGGCACATCATTATCAGCAGGCACCCCTGGGGCCAGATTTTTTTGCAATTTTGCTCTCCTTCTCCCCTCCAGGTCTTTCTATATCCCACTTAGTTGGAATATCAGTCTCAGAAAAGAACTCTGTACCCAGATTTTTTGGTTCTGTTGCTCTTCTTTTGGAACTATTATCGCCTTCAGGTCTTTCATCTCTTTCATAAGATTCTCCGCATTCTGCCCAAAGTTTGGCTGTGAATTTCAGCATCTGCTTCTGTACCCTGTTGGGTAGAGTCTTCCAGAGGCCCTCTGTGCTACACTCCTGTCCTGTTCCCTGTTTTTTCCCTCTTGCAATGTCTGTCCCTTTTGCCTTTCGGAATGAGGATAGGTCATCTTACCCAGGGTCCTCCTTCTTGCTTAGCTTCTTTAGGTATACAGATTTTAGTATGTTTATCCTATATTATATGTCTAATATCCACTTATAAGTGAGTATATACCATGTGTGTCTTTCTGCTTCCAGGATACCTCACTCAGGATGATCTTTTCTAATTCCCACCATTTCCCTGCAAAGTTCATGATTTCCTTGTTTTTAATTGCTGAGTAGTATTCCATCGTGTAAATGTACCGAAAGTTCTGTATCCATTCCTCAGATGAGGGACACCTGCATTGTTTCCAGATTCTGGCAATTACGAATAAAGCTGCAACAAACATTGTTGAGCAAATGTCCTTGATGTATACTTGAGCATATTTTGGAATATGCCTAGGAGTGGTATGGCTGGATATTGAGGTAGCACTATTCCTAATTTTCTGAGAAAATTTCCAAAGTGGTTGCCCAAGATTACATTCCCACCAGCAATGGAGAAGGGTTCCCCTTTCTCCACATCCTCTCCAGCATATATTGTCAATTGAAGTTTTGATCTTACCTATCTGGATGAGTGTGACGTGAAATCTCAGGGTCCTTTTGATTTGCATTTCCCTGATGACTAAGAACATTGAGCATTTCTTTAAGTGTTTCTCTGCCATTCTGGATTCATCTATTGAGAATTCTCTGTTTAGATCTGTACCCCATTTTTATTTGGATTACTTGATTTATTGCTTTTTAACTTCTTTAGTTCTTTATATATTCTAGATATTAGCCCTCTATCAGAGATAGGATTGGTGAAGATCCTTTCCTAGTTTGTAGGCTGACATTTTGTTCTGATGACAGTGTCCTTTGCTTTACAGAAGCTTTTCAGTTCATGAGGTCCCATTTATGGATTGTTGAGCTTAGAGCCTGTGCTGTTGGTGTTCTGTTCAGGAAGTTGTCTCCTGTGACAATGAGTTTGAGACTCTCCCCTAATTTTTCTTCTAACAGATATGGTATATCTGATTTTATGTTGAGGTCTTCGATTCACTTGGATTTACTTTTGTGTGTAGTGAAAATATGTATCTTTTTATTTTTTATTATTAATTACATTTTATTAACTCTGTATCCCAGGTGAATCCTACTTCCTCATTCCCTCCCAATCCCACCCTCCCTACCTGGTCTACTCCCTGCCCCTTTCCAAGTCCACTGATAGGGAGGACATCCTCCCCTTTCATCTGGCCCTGGTTTATCAGGTATCTTCAGGACTGGCTGCAAAGTACTCTGTGGCATAGGAGGGCTGCTCCTCCCTTGCTGGGTTGGGACGTCAAAGAGTTCTCCATTGTGTTAATGTCAGGAGTAGTCCCTATTTCCCTTACTAGGGTACCCACTTGAATACTGAGCTACCATGGGCCACAGGTAAGCAGAGGTTTTAGGTTATATCCACCCATGTCCTTGGTTTGGGAAACAATCTCATATAAGACCCCTGTGACCAGATACATTTGGTCCTTGTGGAGCTCCTATCCTTTCCAGATCATACTAACTGCCCCTTCTTTCATATGATTCCCTGCCATCTGCCGAAGGTTTGGTTATGAGTCTCAGTTTCTGCTTTGACACACTGCTAGGTAGAGTTTTTCCAGGGCCCTCAGTGGTAGGACCCTGTCCTAGTACTTGTTTTCACCTACATCCCATTTGTCTTTCTAAGTGAGGATTGATCATCTTACTCCGGGTTCTCTTTTTTGTTTATCTTCTTTAGGTGTATAGATTTCAGTATGTTTATCATATCTTATAGGTCTAAATAAGTGAGTATATAAAGAACTAAAGAAGTTAAAAAGCAATAAATCAAGCAATGCAATTTAAAAAATGCGATACGGAGCTAAACAGAGAATTCTCTGTAGAGGAATGTAAAATGGAAGAGAAACACTTAGCCATCAGAGAGATGCAAATCAAAATGACCCTGAGATTTCACCTTACACCCATCAAAATGGCTAAGATCAAAATCTAAAGTGACAACACATGCTGGAGAGGTTGTGGAGAAAGGGGGAACCCTCCTCCATTGCTGCTGGGAATGTAAACTGGTACAACTACTTTGGAAATCAATCTGGCACTTTCTCAGACAACTAGGAATAGTACTTCCTCAAGACCCAGCTATACCACTCCTGGGCATATATCGAAAAGATGCTCAAGTACACAAGGACATTTGCTCAACCATGTTTGTAGTATCTTTATTTGTAATAGTCAGAACCTGGAAACAACCCAGATGTCCATCAACTGAGGAATGGATACAGAAATTGTGGGGTTTTTTTTATATACAATGGAATACTACTCAGCAATTAAAAACTAGGAATTCATGAAATTTGCAGACAAATGGTAGGATCTAGAAAATATCATTGTGAGTGAAGTATCCCAGAAGGAGAAAGACACATATGACAAATATGTATCTTTTTGCATTTTTCTACATATGGACATAGCATTTGTTGAAGAACCTATCTTTTTTCCATTGTATGTTTTTAGCATCTTTGTCAAACATCAAGGAACATAGATGTGTGGGTTCATTTCTGCATCTTGTATTCGATTCCATTGATCTACCTTTCTCTTTCTATGCCAGCACCATGCAGTTTTTATTACTATTGTGCTGTTATACAGCTTGAGATCAGGGACTGAGATACTTCCAGATGATCTGTTGTTATACAGGATTGTTTTAGAAATTCGGAGGGTTTTTTTGTTTGTTTGTTTTTCCATTGAAATTGAGAATTTTTCTTTCAAGGTCTGTAAAGAATTATGTTTCTATTTTGTTGGAATTGCATTGAATCTGTATATTGCTTTTGGCAGGATAGCCGTTTTCATTGTGTTAATCCTACTGATCCATGAGCAGAGGGATCTTTCCATCTTCTGATATCTTCTTCAATTTCTTTCTTCAGAGATTTGAAGTTTTTCATACAGATCTTTCACTTGCTTGGTTAGAGTCACACTAATAACTTGATGTTATTAATGGCTATCGTGAACGGTGTTGTCTCCCTATTTTCTTTCTTGACTCTTTTGTCTTTCATATACAGGAGGGCTACTGATTTTTTTTATTAATTTAATATCCAGCCACTTTGCTGAAGGTGTTTATCAGATGAAAGAGTTTTCTGGTTGAATTTTTGGGGTCACTCATGTATACTATCATAGCATCTGCAAATAGTGACACTTTTTATCCCATTTATCTCCTTTAGTAAGGACTTCAAGTACTATGTTGAAGAGATAAGGAGGGAGTGGGCAGCCTTGCCTTGTCCCTTATTTCAGTTGGACTGACTTAAGTTTTTCTCCCTTTAGTTTGATGTTGGCTATAGGCGTGCTGTGCTTTGCCTTTACCATGTTAATGTACATGCCTTATATTCCTGATCTCTCCAAGACTTCAAACATGAATGGGTGTTGGATTTTGTCAAATGCTTTTTTGGCATCTAAGGAGATGATCACGTGGTTTTCCTTCTTATATTTTTTATATGGTGGATTACATTGATGGATTTCCATATAGTGTACCACCCTCACATACCTTGCATAAAGTCTACTTGGTTGTAGTGGATGATGTCTTTTATGTGTTCTTGGATTCGGTTTTTGAGTCTTTTTGCATTAATGTTCATAAGAGATATAGATCTGAAGTTTATTTTTTTTTGTCTTTGCGAGGTTTAGGTATCAAGGTGACTGTGTACTTATAGAATGGGGTTGGTAATGTTTCATATGTTTCTATTTTGTGGAATAGTTTGAAGAGTATTGAGGTTAGGTCTTCTTTGAAAGACTGGTAGAATTCTGCACTGAAACCATCTGGCACTGGGTTTTTTTGTTTTTGTTTTTTTTTTGGTTTTTTGTTTGTTTGTTTTTTTCGAAGGTGGACTTTTGATAACTGCTTTTATTTCCTTGGGAGATAAATGATTATTTAATCTATTTACCTTGTCTTGATTTAATTTTAGTAAATGGAATCTATCAAGAAAATTGTCCCTTTCATTTAGATTTTCAATTTTTGTGGCATATAGGCTTTTGAAGTAAGACCTATGTTGTTTGGATTTCCTCAGTGTCTGTTATTATGTCCCCCTTTTTGTTTCTGATTTTGCTGATTTGGATTGTTTCTCCCTATCTTTTACTTAGTTTGGCTAAGGGTTTGTCTATCTTGTTGATTTTCTCAAAGAACAAGCTCTTGGCTTCATTGATTCTTTGAATTGTTCTCTTTGTTTTTATTTTATTGATTTCAGCCCTGAGTTTGATTATTTCCAGCAGTCTACTCCTCTTTGATGTGCTTGCTTCCCCCCCCCCCCGCCAGCGCTTTTAGTTGTGCCATTAAGTTACTTGTAAGAGATGTTTCAATCTTCTCTCTGAAGGCACTAAATGCTATGAACTTTCCTATTAGCACTGCTTTCGTTGTGTCCCATAAGTTTATGTAAGTTGTACTTTCATTTTCCTTGAATTTTAGTAAGTCTCTAATTTCTTTATTTTTTTTCCCTGACCCAGCTCTCATTGAGTAGAGAGTTGTTTAGTTTCCATGCGTGTGTAGGCTTTTTTTTAAATTTCTGTTGTTGTTGAGGTCTAGTTTTAGGCCATGGTGATCTGATAGGATACAAGGGATTATTTGTATCTTTTGAGGCTTGCTTTGTTCCCAACTGTATGTTCAGTTTTGAGTAAGGTTCCATGAGGTACTGAGAAGAAGGTATACTCTTTTGAGTTTGGGTGGAAAGTTCTGTAGAAATCTATTTGGTCCATTTGGTTTAGGACCTCTGTAAGCATCATTAGTTCCCTATTTAGCTTATGTCTAATTGATCTGTCCCTTGATGAGAATGAAGAGTTGAAGTCTCCCACTATTAAGGTTTTGGAATGGATGTGTGGTTTAAGCTTATTAATGATTCATTTATAAATGGAGGTGCTGAATATCATTTCTATTCCACATGTATTTCATTAAGTTCTCTGAAGAATGATTTAGTTATCTAGAACAAATTTTTCTGAAAAAAAAAATTGGTTGTCAATGTTTTACTGAAAGGGCTTTCATGGCAATCTATATAGATAGTTTAATTTTGTACTTAGCTATTATCTAATCAATTGTGAATGAAGTCATAAGATACTAAAGTGTGTGGCCTATTATTTATTTGCAAATATTAGGAAATATGTAACCAAATAAATAAAAGACTACTATATCCCAAAGTTATCTGTACAGAATATTATATAAATTATTACTTTAAGAGACTTGAAGCACCAAATGCTTATTTTATCACATAATATTAAATTTAATACATACATAAATATGTATATTCTTTCCTTTATCTATCACTAACAATTAAATGTGTATAATTGAAATATATATGCTAATAATTGTCAGATACATCTCAGGGATGCTCAAATGTAGAGAAGTACATTTTCTAAAGAATTCAATACAGTGTCTGTCACCAATCTGAGATTGCTGAGGATCAAACACTAAAAAAAGACCTACTAACCTGGGCCCATGGGGGCTCCCTGAGATTGAACCATCAACCAAAGAGCTTGCATGGACTGGACATAAACCCCCTACATATATAGAGCAGATGTGCAGTGTGGTCATCATGTGGCTCCCCTAACAGTGGGAGTAGGGGTTGTCTCTGACTTTGTTGCCTACCTCTGGATCCCTTCCTCCTAGCTGGATTGTTTTTTCTATCCTCAGTGGAAGAGGGTGTGCTTAGTCCGGCTCTGACTTGAGATGCCAGGGTGAGTTGGTACTACTTGGGAACCTCCTCTTCTCTGAGAAGAAGGAAAGGAAGGAATGAGAGTAGGGCTCATGAAGACAGGACTGGGAGGAGAGAAGGGATGGGGCTAGGAGATGGCTATAAAGTGATCAAATGAATAAAATTAAAAAAATAAAAACAAAAAATGTGAGACAAGTAGTTCCCCAAAGTTTCTAAGTCGAATAAATGCTGTATGGGTTAGGTTACTAACTGGAAATATTAAAAGATACTATATACAGCACAGAAAAGCAGGTCTAAAACTTTGGAAGAAGCTGGTCCTGAATGCAGAGGATAGCATATATCAGAGATCAGTCTAAGAGGGGACAAGATTAATGAAGCGGTTTTGTAATAGTTTGTCAGAGTTCTGTTTCTTTTTTGTGAATTAATTACAGTTTATTGGTTTGTATCCTACCTGTAACCCCCTCTCTAGTCTCCCCCCATTCCCACACTCCTTCCTTCTTCTCCTACTGTGCCCCTCCCCTATGATAGGGATCAGTGTGGCTGTGTCTTTTTTTTTCTAACATACCTTATTGTTACTTTTACATTAGCTATATTTTTGGATGGAATGCCATTTGATAAACTAAGTGTAGTGATTTAATTCTTAGCTTCTAAATTTAGCATTCTGAAAGGTAGCTAAGATTTTTTGATTGTGGGACAAAGATGAATAATCTCTAGGTGTTGACTTTTGGTATTAGAAGGATAACTTTGCTTTAACCAGAATCATGAATAAGTATGTGTTTCTAGAACATTTCCTTTGCTGTCATGTGATTAATATAGCAGACTGTTCTTACTAATTTTTTCTTGTTCTCCCACCTACTGGCTGGATATGGTACTGTGTAAGAGGGCAACTCTCAGTGATCTCTATGGCATCCATGGATTATTTTGCCTGAGGTGTATAGACTAACATTACCTATCGGTGATCAAATTTACAAGGGAAATAATGTAAGGGAGGAAAGATTCCAAAGTTTCAGTGTTTTCATTGCATAGTCCTTGTTAGTAGGAACATATAGCAGCGGCATCTCATCCCATAGCAGAAAGGAAGAGCCAGATATAGACAGAGTGGAGCCTACAACAAGATACAGTCCTCAGGCTCTCCACCTCCAACCTGCAGTTATCTATTTTCTACAGCTAGTTTCTACCTCCCAGAGCTTCCAAAATCTCCAAAAATACTGTCACCAGCAAGTGACAACAATTTCAATATGTGAACTTGTTTAGGAGACACTCATTATTCAAACTATGATACAGTCTGTTTAGATTCTGAGTCCAATATCTAGCCTTGTTGTTATCTCACTTGTTAAACCAGACTGAATTTTCCAATTTTTGTATGTCCTAAGAAGGAGCTTATGAAGCAAAAGAGTCTCTTCTTTCACATAGTACTTCTCTGCCCATTATTTCCGTTAACAAAACTGAAGTACAGCTATTATACATAGGCTAAACTGGGATAATTTCTGATTCCACATCAGCCATTCAAGGACACTTTTTTATTTTGTTTGTTTGTTTGTTTCTTTTTTTTGTGAGGGTGCAGAAAAGTGATGTGCTCTACAATAGCTTATTAACTTTCTTAAATGACTTCTGTTGGGCATATGGTGATATGGTTCTTTTTTAGATATAGTCACTGTTCATGTAGGTGTATTTTACAACTACTTGAAATTATATTAATAAATCTTTCACCCTCTCTTAAATATATATGTGCTGGGTGTCAGTTTTGCTTTTGAAATCACATGCTTCTCCCTTTTCGGTTTCTTTTCTTATTACAAATTTGTATTTTCCACCCTTTTATAAAGTAAATGGCTCATGCAAAGGGTCAATGCTGTCTGTTATTTAGAGCAGTTTAGCAGATACTCTGTCACTGATATCCTTGTCCAAGTCCAAACATCAGGGATAGAAGTCTTATCAGTCCTTTGGGCAATAGTTACATGTATAGTCCACAGTGACATTTTCCAATGAAGTCTTTTTTATAGGACTTATCACATTGATATGGCATGATACAGAAATGTAAACTATTCTTCAAGGTCATTAATTTCATAAAAACAGACAAAATATGTGAAAATGGCATTACCAGAAAGTTTAGAAGGAATAGGACATAAATAACCTTAACCAACCTTTTATTAAAAGCTCCCTGTAGTCTACAGATGATGCTCAGAAACAGAGTACTTGCCTATAAAGACAAGTCCTTTGATTCAATTCCTAATATAAACAGCACAACATAGATTCTAAGTTGTACAGTTTCTACAGACAGCAGATGTAGAACATTTGTAAAACATCAGCTATGTGGTCCTCATTAACTGATCTTAGAAGTTTAGCAGACAAACAATGACATTATTTTTATGTTACAGAGTAAAGAAGAGCATGCCTTCTGCATACTGACATATATCAAAATGAGGAATGTGGCTGTTAAAAAACATACACTAAAACATCAGGGTAGATTGGAAGATTTTAATTTATTTCCATGAATCAAACTTAGTACTTAAAACAGACTTCTACTTATTTATGTATTATGTTATTTACATTTGGGGGAGGAGGTAACAAGAATATTTTCTGCTTTTTAGTAAATAAACTATTAAAATAGTTATTTTTCCTTCGACTGACACCTCACTTTTTAGTTGGATCTTTCTTTCCTTATTTTAATTATAACTCCTGAATTTTCAGTTTTGTCTTGAAATGAATGAATGAATTCATGAAGTTGCTTTCTTCGCAGCATGAGGAGCTAACAGCTAGAATGAAAATAATCAACCTAATATTTCATGTTGCTGGAAAATAATTATGAGAATATTACACAGAGGAAGCCATGCTTAAAATAAAGGCTTCGTATTGCATTTAAAATTCAAGTGGGACTTTCAAGTATTCTGTTTAGTAGAATAATATATTGATGAACCCTTGAAGAACTAATTATATTGTTTCACATGAATTACAAATGCATCATTTAGCTACATTCTACTCCTACATGTACAATTAATCATCATTAAATATAAAATCCAGGATGCAGAGAATGCATACTCTTTAAATAAAGAGGCCAATACAAATACCAGTATTTTATTATCAGACCTACAATGGATCTGGAGATTGTTCTCTTTCATATTTACAAGATCAGCTGATGACTCTAAGAAGTACTTTTACTAGAACCTCATTACTAAAATTTTATTGTTAGGGGCAAATATAAGTTGTGGCAATAATTTTTAGTTCTCTGGAATTTGAATAGTGCAAACATGTTGCTAGAATTTTTATTACTTCTATAACTTTCTTTTCATGGTTCCAAAAGCCATGAGTTTTTTCAAGCCTTTGACCCCAAGAGTCACAATTTTCAGGAAGAGCTGAAATTGTACTCACATAAGCAGTCAGTAAATTCTTACATAAAATTCTGAGGTAAAGTCTAGTGATTTATTTCAGAGATAAACATTGATTCCCTCATGAGTGAGTATGTGCTTGTCCTGACATTGTGTTGTTCCCATCATCCCACCTATTTTTCAGAAAAATATCATATTCAATACACTAGATTTTGTTGGTAACTATGCAGGCAAAAAAAAAACATTGATACTGAGTAGATTATGTTACAAATGTAAGAAATTCCAAGGACTGCAGTAATTTCTGGAGATTCTGAGGTGAATCATAAATTTAGACCATGAATACAAACACTTCCAACACTCAAGAGTAGAGGAACAACTTCAAGTTACTATGTTATAGACTAACAGAGTCAACTAACAGCCCAACGTCTACTTTGCAATCTGTGTGTACTCAAACTTGCATACACAATTGTTATCCTGAATGATGTCTGACAAATCAAAGTTGAGGAATGAGAAGTAGTAGAGACAAAGGACTAGCAGAGATCTTCAGATCCAAGTCCCTCCTTTTATGTGAGAAAAACAGGCTCAGAGAGAGTCAAGTCCTTTACTGGAAAATATCCAGCAAGCTAATGACACTAGACTAGAATTCAGATTATTTAGTATCTAATCCATATTTCTGGTAGTGGTAAACATGAAGATGTTTAAGTTTTCTTTTTATTATTTACTTTACTATAATGATGAAAACAGTGTTTCAGGAAGTTAACAAAGAATTGAATACTCTAAGAAAAAAATCTATAGATAGCTTGTGGGATCAATTTGAAGGACAGTGTCCAACGCTCAGCCTCATCTATATAGAATCCTAAGAATGAGCCTTTTTAGTTACAAGAGACCTTGTAATGTTTAATACATAATATGTGGCCCCTGCATGCACAAGATATGATGGATGGTAAATAGAAAGAGCTGTTAATGAGAACTCCTGGAATGAAGCAGTGTCTGCAGAGACTGACTGATAAGAACTTTAATACTGTTAAAGATTGGAATGTTGCAGGTTCCAGATCTAATCACCTCATCTTAGAATAGCTTTAGGCCCTGGGACAGCCATTCCTTGCCCACCTCTGTGTTGGAAATAACATCCTCTGCCTAATAGATAAAACCCTTTGGAATCTATTAACTTAGCAAACCATCCCAGAAGTTTCCACCAACACAAAAGCAAAGAGTGTCATGAGATAGCATCTCAAGCCCATAAAAATCTTCCCCCATCTCTTTCATGATACCTGCCTCTCTAATGTACCCACAAATGTATATTAAACTTGCCTTGATTATTACTTTCTTTGTTCTATAAAACTATGAACCTGTTTCATTTTGAAACATGGAATTTTGACTAACCTGTTGCGTGGCCATGGTTACACAAAATGTCTCCAGAATAAACTATAGGGAATAAGTTCCCTTAGGAGGAGGAGGAAGAGGATGAGAAGAAGGAGAAAAGAAAGAAAGAAGGAAGGGAGGATGGAAGGAAGGAAAGAAAGAAAGAAAGAAAGAAAGAAAGAAAGAAAGAAAGAAAGAAAGAAAGAAAGAAAGAAAGATTGTGGTGAAAGACAAATTGAAGAAAAAAGCAGTGGAGGTGGAGACAAATACAGATGAGAAGAAAATAAAGAGGAAACCTAAGAAAATCGTGAGAGAATTTCTCAAAAGGAAAGAAATAAATAAACTCCCCCCCCCCCCGTCAAAAGAATGGGGCCGGAGAGATAGCTTAGTACTAAGGTGCATTTGCTGCTGTTGTGGAGGACTCAGATTGGGTTCCTAGCATCCACATCATGGGTAACAATCATTTGTAACTCCATTTCCAGGGGATCCATTACTTTTTTATGACTTCTGTATGCACATTATAATTATATACATGTACACAAGACACTTATACACATAAAATAAAAATAATAAAAATCTTTAAAAATTAACAAAATACAATTTTAGGGGGAACAGAAAGTAGAGTGTAATA
>JAQQSO010005164.1:0-12243 GCA_028658305.1 Pachyuromys duprasi | reverse complement strand
CTCCTGAGATTCTCTCTTCCATCTCTTGTATTCTATTGTTGATGCTTACCTTTGTGGTTCCTGATATTTTCGCTATGTTCTCCAGTTCCAGGGATCTTCTCCCTTTGTGTCCTCTTTATAGATTCTAATTCCGTTTTCATGCTTTGTACCGTTTCCTTCAACTGATTGACTGTGTCTTCTATTTTGGTTGTTTCCTCTCTGTTTATCTTTGATTGTTCCTCTATGTGGGCATTTAAATTCTTATCCATTTCTTTGAGGGCCTTGTTCATTTCCTCTTTTTGTCTCTCTTTTTGTCCCTCCAATATCTGCATAATCAATGCTTCAATATAATTTTCCTGTGTCTCCACTGAATTAAAATCTCCCCTGCTTCTGGGTGTTTCTGGTGGGGCCATGGTGTCCTGATTTTTGTTGGGTGAGTTCTTTTGCCTATTTCTGATCATGTGTTTATATATAATCAAGGAGCTGTTTGTGCTTTAAGGCTAAGCTTCAGTCTGGAACTGTCAATCTCTTGTGTCAGGAGTATTCTTCAAGAAGATCAGGGATTTCCAGTGGTTTGGTGTTGTGTGTTGTTGTCACAGTTGAACTCTGTTGTGGGCTCTGTGTGCCTGGCTTAGTGCTCTGTGCTAGAAGCTGTGAGCACTGCAGGCTGGACACTCCTCTGGTCTGAAGGTTTAGCTCCTCAGTCTTTTGGGATGTCAGCTGCAGTCTTTGCGCTCAGGCCTGGGCTTGCTGCTAAGGGCTCTCCCCTGGACTGGAAACTTGGCGCCCCCTTCTGGGCCAGGGCTGTGCACCACGGTCTGAGATGATATTTGGAGCACACACAGTGGGTCTGGTTTTGTTGTAGGCATTGCTGAGAGGTGTGTACCCACTGTATGTAGGTCTGTTTGAAGTGGTGCCTCAGGCCTTCTCCGGCCTATGGACACACAGAAGGACCAAGGTCGTTGCTGGTGCCTGGAGCAGTGTGTGACCCCAGTGTGCAGTCTGGTCAAAACGGTTCCCCAGCCCCTCTCAGTCTGAGGTGGTTCCAGTGGTGATCGGAGTGTGCCTGCCATACACCTGCTGGGTGAAGCAGATCCCCGAACCTTCCCAGACTGGCCTGTGGACTCACTCACTGACTGAGGTTTTTGCTGGCAGATTCGAGCACCGTGTGCCCGCAGTGTGCAGGTCAGACAAAAGGGTGCCTGGGTTGTCCGCAGTCTGCCCCAGACTATGTGGTCCAGTTTAGTATAGCGGCTGCTGGCGCCCTGTGCAGCTACTTGCTCTGATCAGAGCTGTGTGCTGCTGGTCACCTGGAGATTTTTCCGGGGAATAACTGGGTGTCCCTAGGGTTTTCCCACTTGATTTTCTCACTGTAGGGATTTCTGCTCACCTGGCAATCACAAATGCTGTCATTTTAGGTCCCAGAGTTCAGTCTCCTAGTCGCTGCGTTTTTTTCTGCTGACTTAGTCCTCAGACACAGTGTCCTCCTGTGGCAGCCATCTTGGATCGAGAGCAAATCACCTCCTTTTCAAAGCGTGTTCCAATCAGAAGAGGTGTCTACACAATATATAGCAAATATGTAAGTAAATTCATGAGTAATGCACATATGGAGTAACAGTGAAATTTCTTCTTTATCTATATTACTGTCTTGGTTGCTGTTTTATTACTGTGATAAGGCATTTTGATCAAGGTGACATATAGAAGAGTGAAGAAAGAGTTTAATGGGGCCCATATTTCCAGAGCTTAATTCCATGACCAACAGAACAAGAAATATGGAAACAGGTAGAAGGCAGCAGGCAGGAGGCTTGTGCTAAAGCACTAACTGTGAAGTTAATTCTTGATCCACAAGTAGGAGGCAGATAGAGAAGTACCTAAGAATGGCTTGGGCTTTGAAACCTCAGATACCACCCATAGGGACTCACTTACTCCAACAAGGCCACATCTCCAAATCTTTCCCAAACTAGAGAACAATTATTTAAATATCTGAACCTGTATGAACCATTATTATTTCTTTTTTTTTACATTTTTATTTTATATTAATCACAGGTTATGTACTTTGTATCCCAGCCATAGCCCCCTCCCGCATTCACTCCCTATCCCTCCCATCCCTCCCTCATCTCTTCCCTGCCCCTTTCCAAGTCTGCTGATAGAGGAGGACCCCCTACCCTTCCTTCTAACTCTAGCTTATTTGGTCTCTCCAGGACTGGCTGCAATGTCCTCTTCCATGACCTAGCAAGGCTGCTCCTCCCTCAGGGGATAAGGGGGACAAAGAGCCAGCCATTGAGTTCATGTCCAAAATAGTCGCTGTTCTCCTTACTAGGGTACACACTTGGGTATTGCGCTATCATTTGCTACATTCAAGCAGGGGTTCTAGGTTTTAACCATACATGGTCCTAGGTTGGAGAAACACTCTCATAAAAGACCCCTATGCCCTGCTATATTTGGTCCTTGCAGAGCTCCTGTCCTCTCCAGGTCATACTAACTCCCACTTCTTTCATATGATTCCCTGCATTCTGTCAAAGGCTTGGTTATGTGTTTTAATATTTGCTTTGATACACTGCTAGGTAGAGTCTTTCAGAGGCCCTTTGTGGTGGGCTCTTGTCCTGCTACTTGTTTTCTCCTACATCCAGTGTCCATCCCATTTGTCTTTCTAAGTGAGGATTAATCCTCTTACCCCAGGTCCTCTTTCTTGTTTATCTTATTTAGGTGTATAGATTTCAGTATGTTTATCCTATCTTATAGGTCTATATAAGTAAGTATATACCATGTGTGTCTTTCTGCTTTTGGGATACCTCACTCAGGATGATCATTTCCAGGTCCCACCATTTGCCTGCAAGTTTCATAATTTCTGCCTTTTTAATTGCTGAGTAGTATTCCATTGTGTAAAAGTACCACAATTTCTGTATCCATTCCTCCACTGAGGGGCATATGGATTGTTTCTAGGTTCTGGCTATTACGAATAAAGCAGCTACGAACATAGTTGAGTAAATGTCCTTGTTGTGTACTTGAGCATCTTTTGGATATATACCTAAGAGTGGTATAGCTGGATCTTGAGGAATCACTATTCCTAATTGTCTAAGAAAGCACCAAATTGATTTCCAGAGTGGTTGTACAAGTTTACATTCCCACCAGCAATGGAGGAGGGTTCCTCTTTCTCCACAACCTCTCCAGCGTGTGTTGTCATTTGAGTTTTTGATCTTAGACATTCTTATTTCAACAACCTCACCTTTATTTTCATTCTCAACTTCTAACATGTCATCAGTTTATATAATACCTGGTTTTCTATGCCTATAAAAATAATGAATTCACTGGTCACAGAAGCACATACATAGTTATGTACATAGACATATACATACATAAAAGCAATAAGAAAACTGTAGCATTTAATAATTTTATAAGTTTGGTTTTCCACCTAAAATATATCTTTTGTGATCTGTCCACATTTTTTTAAGATTCCTCACTTTATTTATTTTTACATGTCTCTGTTTTTTATGATTGATTCTTTAAGAATTTTATAAAATATTTTATTTTATTTTTTCATTAATTAAATTTTATTCACTTTGTGTCCCCCCCATAAGCCCTTCCCTCCTCCCCTCCCAATCCTACCCTTCCTTCCTCTTCTCCACACTCCACACATGCCCCTCCCCAATTCTACTGATATGGAAGGTCTTCCTCTCCTTTCTGATCCTAGTTTATCAGCTCTCATCAGGAGTGGCTGCATTGTCTTCCTCTTATTTTAGCTTTATTTTTTTTTTTAATCTACACAAGCTGGTGCTATGTGGATTGGGTATCATTCAACTAAATGCTTATTATTCATAATGTTTACAATTTTATGCTAATTATAATAAAATTGATTCTTTTATTTTCAGGTATAATGGAAGCAAAATCTTGAACTTGACTGATAGTATCCATTTCAGAAGATAAGGTGTAGGAAGTTTCAGTAGTCACTACACTTTTCACATCAGAAATTATTTTCGATTTTTAAAGTTTGAGTTATTTTTTAATATTTTGTTTTTATTTTTGCATCATCAATTTATATGATCAATATATTTAATTGAAAACCTTTTGTACATAAATAACACTCTTTGTAAAACTGAGAACATAACGATCAGTAATGGACATCAGTTATCTGCTCAGGTTAGAGATTTTCATTCCAATAATATGGCAAAAAAATAGACTCAACAAACTTTTAGTAACTATTTAAAAACTACTTACTGTGAATTATGGACTCATCTTCATACACATTTTCCTGATGTAACTTCCTTAATAATACATTAAACACATGGTTATTTTTAAAAACCTCATTAACATTTTCTTTTTGTCAAACCAGACCCTTTTTTGAAAGATTTTCTCTACAAACAATGTAATTTTGTATTTGTCATTTTTACTTCATTTTAAAAATGTTTTAATTGAGACAGAATCATATAACTTCCTACTTCTGTTATTTTATTGTTTTTAAGTGTGTGTGTCTGTCACCTCCTCTGAAACTTCTTGGACCACATCCCTACAGTTCAAATCACCTTCAGCATCACTGTCTTCCATGCTTCTGCTAGTATGGCCCATTAAGCCCCCTTAAATCCTTCCACTGCTTTCCAAAGTCCCAGAGTCCACATTCCTTCAAACAAAAGCAAGGACTGACCTATTACAGAAATACCCCAGTCCCTGGTACCAACTTCTGTCTTAATGTGAGTTTCAGTGTTGTGAAGAGACATCATGACCATGGCAACTCTTAGAAAGGACAACATTTAATTGATTATGGCTTATAGTTTCAGAGGCCTAAATCCACTATTATCATCATGGGAAGCCTGGCAGCATTCAGACAGACATAGTGCTGAGAAGGAGCTGAGAGTTCTACATCAAGATTCATGGGCAGCAGAAGGGTACTGTCTACCATACTGGGTATAGCTTGAGCATATATATGACCGCAAAGCCTGACTCCACAGTGATTCACTTCATCCAAAAAGACCACACCTACTCGAAAAGGCCACACCTCCTAATAGTGCCACTTCAAATGGTAAATATTTAAACATAAATCTATGAGGGCCATAACTGTTCAAACCACCACAAGCATTATGCTCAACTTTTCCATAAGTGTTTATTGAAGAAAAGAATAGAGTTGCTCCACAGACTGTTATTGAAAATTTGTGTTAGTCAGATTTCTATAATTGCAACGATTTACCTGATAGTAACTAGTTGCAGAGAAAAGCCTAATTTTTGTTTGTATTTCAGAGGCATTTGACCATTATTGCCTGACTCAACTATTTTTAATATCTGCAGCAACGCAGAAAAAGCATTCTGATGGTGTGGTGGAGAAAAACTATGCAGTTTAAAACAACTAGCAAAGAGAAGGATTTTAGGAAAGTATAGTCCGGGTCTAAACACACTTTCAATTGCATGGCCACAGTGACCCATATTTTTACAAATAGGTATCACATCTTAATAGCCCATTCTGCTCAAAACCTTCAATGGACTAGTATGTGGAAGAAGTGAACTCTTTCAGTAGCCTATTTCCTCTCAAAATTTTCATAGCTAAAAAACAGATTTTCAAAACATCAACTCTTGTCTCTACATCAATGACACATAGACTTCTTTCATTTTTGCTTCTGTTTCAAGGAATATAATTTTGAGTCTCTTTAAAAATACACTCATCACTCTTTTTTCTCTTTCCAAATACATATTGAGTATATATTAAAATAAAATTATATCCTCCCTCTTTCTTTCCCTCCCTAAACCTTTCCCATGCATACCTCTTTCTAACATATCTCTTAACATTTTTCTCATTGTAATTACTTTAATATACCTTGTAAAGGGAGAGATTTTCAACAACATGACACATTTGGTAGTTAAAATGAAGAAAAGTGACATTTCATATTATTGTTTGTTACTAGTTTTGCTATATTCATTAAATGTCCTCTCATTTGCATATATATTTGGGCCTTGAGGCTTTTTGGTTGTTTAGTCTTTGGTATAACCCATTTTTATGCTATAATTATCACTGTGTTTAATTTGAAAACTTTGTGTGTTAAAATTGATTATTTATTTGGTGTACCATGAAAATTATCTGGTAATTTAAAAATAATTTTCTTGCAAAATGCTTATTTTAATAACTGTTAATTATATTATGTTTAAAATTTTTATCTAACTTAAAAATGATTTAAAAAATTTCCTCTCACTCTCTATAATATCTAGAACATTGCTAAAAAAATACCAAATTCTCTTACTTTTCCAAAAGGAACTCTACTTTGAATTTCATTATTGCATGAAATGACTATTCCCTAACACGTTTGTTAATTTTATTCCCAGTTTTCCCCACATTTTTGTTTTGAGAGTACAATGATTCATGGATATAGAACTTAAGATTTCATTGATTTTTCTAAACTCAGAAAGTTTCTGTCTTTATTCTTGTCTTACCAAAATTGTACACACATACACATATACATACATATATATATATTTAAAAATAAGAGTTAAAACAATGCATTTTATTTAGGTGAAAACAATGCTGTTTTTCTGAATTGCTGTTTTAGCCAGTAACTAAAATGGTTGTTTTGTTGTTGTTTCTTTTTGTTTGTTTGTGTTTTAATCACAAAATATGAGATTAGTTGACAAACTGTCTTAAAAATTTTTACAAAATTTCTAGTAAATAAGACTTTTAGGGCAGATATTCCCAAATAAGGATAATCTGCAGACAACTCTTTCCCACTTCATAAACCATAAACCCTGGTCAAGAGCCAAGACTGATAGTTTCAGTTAACAAGGGAAAAAAATCACAAACTTTTGGCAACCTCACATGCTGAAGAGCCAAAAATAAAATAAAAAAGAAAGAAAGAGGGAATGAGAGAGAGAGAACAAATTAAAATGAATGAAAGGGAAATGTAATCATGGTACAATAACAGTCAAGAATTGGAGGGAGCCAGGATATTGCCGAGAAAAGAGGACAGAAAATCCATTAAAGAAAATTTAAATTTCCTATAAAACACAGAGTAAATACTTAGATCACAAGGACAAGGATACCAAAGAATCTTTGCCCTAAACTGTTGAAGGGAAAGGGTATTCTTTCCAGCCTCAGGAAACTCTGGGAAGTTCAAGGGAGAAGGCAACATTAAGTACCAGACTTGGCAAGGAGGTAAAGATTCATGAGCAAATCAGGACTCTATAGAAGATATTTGAAGGGTTACACTGAAGGACAGAGTACACAAAGGTAGACTGGATGTCACAAACTCTGATGAAGACTCATATCCTTAGTGCAGTCCCTGGGAGGATGCAATTTATAGTTTTTAGGGTTGGGGGATCTGTCGGAGTTGTCAGGATTATATGACAAAAATATCATACACAGGCTTTTAAATAAATTTTATTTTAATGCTGATGAAAAATTAGTTGCATCCCAGAACTGATCTGTGAATTGCAATAAAAAGTTAAGCTATAAACTTTACAGTAACTCTGCAAAAATCAATATCATCAATATAAACATTAGAAAAGCAAGCAAATTCCTTCAAAAAGATTAATTCTAAAATATCTGGCAAAAACTACTGAAATCCTCAAGTTCATCAATAACAAAGATTTATGAGAAACTATAACAAAGAAAAGAAACTTACAGAAAGAGACACAGCAATCAAATATGTTATGAATTTGATGTTGGGACAGAAAAGATAAAATATAATAAGGAAATCTCAACAAAATCTAAGGGTTGATCATCAGTGTGACTCATCATCATGAAATAGGGTATATTAGAATTTTATATATGTCTCACTAAGAGGTCTTTATTAGAGAAAACTGTTTCCCGTCTAATATTTAGAGAACATTTCTTCCAACTTCCAATCAATAGTTACGGTGCTGGAGTTGTGATAAATAGAATACCAGAGTTCATGGAAAAAGAACAGAGGCTTCTCTGAAATATATTCAAGTATTTTTCCAAAGAAAAAGAAAATTATACACAGTATTTTAAGCCATTGGAAGTCAGCCTTGCAAACTGAGTATGAACTTTTGCATTATGAAACAGTTTGCTGATAAAGACAAATAGCATATGTTTTATATTAGTGTTCATGGAGTAGAAAACTGGAATAAGACATAATGAAAAGAAGAAAAAATAAGAAACCATTGGAAAGGTTTAAAGCAAGGCTTAGAGAGAACATTGTATTAGGAAGTCAGTCCTTACAGAAACAAAGGTGTTCCTACTCTGGTTTGCATATTATTGGTAAACCTGAGTTTTCTTTATTTGGAAGCTGTGTCTTCATTGTGTTGGTGTTGAGGTGGGAGAACATTTCAGAGGTCTAGATGAGTAAGAATTTAGGTCACTGAAGATACATTCTCACTGGAGAATGTACTTCTATCAAGAAACTTGATTAAGTTAGATTTCATTAGATGAATATTGTATACCTAAGAAGTCCTGACACATATTGCCACTTACTGCCTTAGAACACAAACTCTTTCTCTCAAACATTTTCACATTAGTTTGGTGTTGTCATGAGATATTTATAGGAGTCAAACTGAGATTGGTACCATGCTCCTGCACTTTAGAACTATGATATAAATACTTTATTGTTTTGTAGTCACGCTCCCCATAAGTATCTTAAGCTTAAAGAATAACATATATATTCTATACAAATGTATGCCAAGTACTTTTAAAGTGATTGTTTTTGTAAGATTTTAGTGAGCCTTGGTACATGATGAATATTAATGTAATAATTTCATTATTCCTAAGGAAGGAGTAAAGATGATGCTTACAGTGCATCCATTTTTCTGTGCTTTTTAGATGTCTTCTCCCTATTTTTCCAAGAGTGTTATTATTATTATTATTATTATTATTATTATTATTATTATTATTATTAATTACAATCCATTCACTTTCTATCCCAGCTGTAGGCCCCCCTCATTTCTTCTTGGTCCCGCCATCGCATTCTCTTCCATGCCTAGTCCCTCCCCTAGTCAACTGATAGAGGAGGTCCTCCTCTCCTACATTCTGACCCTAGTCTATCAGGTACCATCAGGACTATCTAGATCCTCTTTCTCCCTATTAAGGCCATCTAGCCAGGTGGAGATGATCAAAGAGCAGACAACTGAGTTCACATCAAAGACAGCCCCAGCTCCCCTTACTGGGGAACCCACATGGTTACTGAGCTGTCTATGGACAACAACTGAGCAGGGGGTCTCAGCATTCTCTGTACATAGTACTTGGTTGTTGCATCAGTCTCTGCAGAGCCCCCTGGGTCCAAAATTTTTGCTCTACTACTTCTGTGCATATACCTGAAAGATGCTCCACCATTCATCAAGGACATTTGCTCAGCTATGTTCATAGCAGCTTTATTGGTAATAGCCAGAATCTGAAAACAACCTAAATATCCTTCAAAAGAAGAATGAATGCAAAAATTGTGGCATGTTTATACAATGGAATACTATTCAGGTATTAAAAACAAGAAAATCATGAAATTTGCAGGCAAATGAATGGAACTAGAAAGGGTTATCCCAAGTGAGGTAACCCAGAAACAGAAACACACATATATACTCACTTATAAGTGGATATTAGCCTTATAGTATAGGAAGAACATACTAAAAGAATCTATTTTAATATATTATTCTCATAAATTCTTTCAGAATTCCATGAATACATGTTATATTTTTATAATATCTATCCCTCATTTCTCCCTAACTTCTTCCAAATACACAGCCATACCCTATGAACTCTCATTTTAATATCAATAAAGAAAAGATAATTCAACTCATAATGATAGTTACTAAAATAAATATGGATGGATATTTTTATTGCATAAAGCCAGACATTTAGAAAGAATGAAGGACTAGTAAATGGTAACAAAGCCTGGTGACATGGAGAAAAGAAGAAAGGAGGTCAGATTTCAAAGTAGGCCATGAGTGGAAATCAATTTCAGGAGAGATAAAGTATTCTGTTGGGTTTAGTACGAACAATACTGTTTTAATGTTCATTTTATGTGAAGAGACACCATGACCTTAATGACTCTTATAAAAGAAGGCATTTATTTAAAACTTACATATAGTTTCAGAGATTTTGTTCATTTTCACTATTGTGTGTATAATGGTACCATATAGGCAGACATGGTACTAGAGAAGTAGCTGAGAGTTCTATATCTGAACCTATAGGCAGCAGGAAGAAAGACCTACTGAGCCTGGCTTGGCCTTCTGACACTCCAAAGTCCACCTTCAGTGACATACTTTCTCCAAGGCCAGACCTACTCCAACAAAGTGATACCTCTTAATTCCTCTCAAGTAGTACCACTCTGTGAAGAATAATCATTCAAATATAAGAACCTATGAGTACTATTATTATTCAACCACCATAATTAACAACATGTGCCTTTTACATATACATTACCAAGTCTGAACATACACAGTACTGTGTCACAATCTTTAGATCTGTTACATTAGTTACTTGTCTCTTTCTTGTGATCAAATATGAAACAAAGAGAAGTTAGAGAAGAAAGGATTTATTTTTAGCTCACAGGTTGAGGGTATTTCTGTCATGACAGGAAAGTCATGGTGGTTGGAAAGGAAGCTAGAGAGCAAGTAGATTGCAATAACGGCTCATGCCAGCTTGCTTTCTTCTCCTTATGACTTGCAGGACCCTATTCTATGGAATGTTGGCAACAACTTACAGAGTAAGTTTTCCCACCTCAATTAACTTAGTATAGATCAGTGTTTCTCAACCTGTGGGTCACAACTCACACATATCAGGTATCCTGTGTATCAAATATTTACATTAAGATTTATAATAGTACCAAACTTACAGTTAAGTGGTAGCAATGAAACAGCTTTACGGTTAAGGTCACCACAACATGAGAAACTGTCACAGCATTACAAACATTGTGAATCACAGGTCTTTTTGTGCCCTCACAGTTGTACTTGTCATCTGGGTTATTCTAAAGCCCATCAGTTGAAAATCAGTATTAACTACCATGCTCTAGTCACAACCCACAGGTTGAAAAACACAGTCTGGGATGTTAACTTTCCTTAGTTCCTGCTATGCAGTATTCTTTGCTACTGTCATTGTAATTATAATGATCTATCATATTTTTAAAAGTAATTTATTTATTTTTATATTAATCACAGGTTATGTACTTTGCATCCCAGCCGTAGCCCCCTCCCACATTCCCTCCCACTCTCCCCATCCCTCCCTCATCTTCTCCCTGCCCCCCTCCAAGTCCACTGATGGGGAGGACCTCTCCCCCTTCCATCTGACCCTAGCTTATCAGGTCTCTTCAGGGCTGGCTGCAATATCCTCTTTTGGGATCTAGCTAGGCTGCTCTTCCCTAAGGGGTGGGGAGGGTCAAAGAGCCACCCATTGGGTTCATGACAGAATTAGTCCCTGTTCCCCTTACTAGGGAACCCAGTTGTGTACTCAGCTACCATGGGCCACATCCAAGGAGGGATTCTAGGTTATATCCATACATGGTCCTTGGTTGGAAAGACAGTCTCATAAAAGACCCCTGTGTCCTGATCTATTTGGTCTTTGTGGAGCTCTTGTCCTCATCAAGTCTTACTAATTCCCCCTTTTATCATATGATTCCCTGCATTCTGCTGAAGGTTTGGTTGTGAGTCTTAATATCTGCTTTGATACATTGCTAGTTAGAGTCTTTCAGAGGCCCTCTGTGGTAGGCTCCTGTCCTGTTGCTTGTTTTCTCCTACATTCAATACCTATCCCGTTTGTCCATCTAACTGATGATTGATCATCCCACCCTGGGTCCTCCTCCATGCTTATCTTTCCTAGATGTATAGATTTCAGCATGACCTTCGTATCCTATAGGTCTATATAAGTGAGTATATACCATATGTTTCTTTCTGCTTTTGGGATACCTCACTCAGGATGATCATTTCCAGGTCCCATCATTTGCCTGCGAATTTCATGATTTCCTTGTTTTTAATTGCTGAGTAGTATTCCATTGTGTAAAAGTACCATAATTTCTGTATCCATTCCTCAACTGAGGGATATCTGGGTTGTTTCCAGGTTCTGGCTATCACGAATAAAGCTGCTATGACCATGGTTGAGCAAATGTCCTTGTTGTGTACTTGAGCATCTTTTGGATATATGCCTAAGAGTGGTATAGCTGGGTCTTGAGGAAACACTATTCCTAAATGTCTAAGAAAGTGCCAAATTGATTTCCAAAGTGGTTGTACAAGTTTGCATTCCCACCTGCAATGGAGGAGGGTACCCCTTTCTCCACAACCTCTCCAGCAGGTGTTGTCACTAGAGTTTTTGATCTTAGCCATTCTGGTGGGTGTAAGGTGAAATCTCAG
>JAQQSO010005163.1:0-12243 GCA_028658305.1 Pachyuromys duprasi | reverse complement strand
CATGCCAAGGAGGACCTCTAGGGGGGTCAACGTAGCGATGTATCAGAGCAGATATTAAGACTCGCGATCAAGCCTTTGGCAGAGGGCAAGAAATGATGATAGAAATGGAGGAGGTTGGTGAGACTTGGAGAGAACAAGAGCTCCACAAAGACCAAATTGAGCAGGGCACAGGAGTCTTGTATGAGACCGTTTCTACAACCTAGGACCACGTGTGGATGTGGCCTGGAACCCCTGCTCAGATGGGCCCCATGATAGCTCCGTGTAGGACTGAAGACCCTAGTGAGGGAAACAGGGACTGTTTCAGTCCTGAACTTGATGGCTGACTCTTTGACCCTCCCCCATACATGCCGGGGAGTGACAGACTGGCTAGATCCCAGGGGAGGACATTGCAGCCAGCCCTGAGGGGACAGGATGTGCTGGGGTTGGATGGAAGGGGAGGAAGTCCTCCCCCGTTGATGGACTTGGAGGGGGCGGGGAGGGGATGAGGGAGGGTTGGGGAGGGTGGGAGGGAATGAGGGAGGGGACTACGCTTGGGATGCAAAGTACCTAAACTGTGATTGATAACAAAAAAAAATAAATTAATAAAATAAAATAAAAAGAATTGCACGCAGAGAGTATGAAATTGATAATTTTAAGACCACAGATTGTAAATTTATGAAATAGTCATAAATTTTTAACTAAAAAGTTAATAAAACAAAATTATTTCTTAACTCTTATTTGGTGAAGAGAGAAAAGTTCTGGAAACCAAATATCTAGCTGTTGCTCATCAATTCTGACCTTACAAGGGTGTGGCTAGCTCTTTTTGGTGGCGCCTCCTAGGCTGTTGGCTGTGTCAAGATGAAGCTGAGTATTTTCTTCCCTCCCACTGGCTGTCAGAAACTCATTGAAGTGGACCATGAACACAAGCTTCGAAGGTTCTATGAGAAGTGCATGGCCACAGAAGTAGCTGCCCATGCTGTGGATGAAGCGTGGAAGGGTTATGTGGTCCTGATCAGTGATGGAAATGACAAACAAGGTTTTCCCATGGCAGAGTAGGCCTTCTGTTGAGTAAGGGACATCCTTGTTATAGGCCAAGAAAAACTGGAGAGAGGAAGTGCAAGTTTGTTCATGGATGCACTGTGGATGCCAATCTGGGTGTTCGTAACTTGGTTACTGTAAAAAAGGAGAGAAGGGTACTCCTGGTCTGACAGATACTCCTGTGCCTCCTCGGCTGTGACCTAAAAGAGCTAGTAGAACCTGAAAGCTCTTTAATCTCTCTACAGAAGATTACATCAGCCAATATGTTGTTAGAAAGCCCTTAAACCAAAAAGGTAAGAAGTCTAGGACCAAAGCATCCAAGATTCAACATCTTGTCACTCAACATGTCCTACAACGCAAACACTGATGTGATTGCTGATTGCTCTGAAGAAACAACATACTAAGAAAGACAAAGAGGAGGCTTCAGATTATGCTAAACTTTTGGCCAAGAGAATGAAGGAAGCCAAAGAAAAGCACCAGGAACAGATTGCCAAGAAATGGAGGTTATTCTCGCAGACAGCCTCTACTTCTAAGTCTTAGTCCAGTAAAAAATAAGTCTTTGAGAGTAACAAATAAATCATCATACCTCAAAGGGAAAAAAAGTGTGTGGCTAATGCAGTCTCCTATCCCCTGACATCATCATCTGAAATTCTTATTACACTTTTTAGCTCTGCGCTTCCATTTTGCACCTGGCTCCATAGTTATGTAAGCATTCTTGGAAATAAGCCTGCTATTCTCTCACATGTATAGGAAGAGTGCGTTCCTTTGCACATAAAACAATAGATCCCCTTACACTTAGAACAATATTTCCCTTTGCCTCCTGTCAAAGGTTATTATTTCATGCCCTCCTAGAAATCTAATTGATAACATATATAGCCCCAATGATGAAGTGAATCACTGAATGAAAACTGAAGACCAGCTATAATTTTAGGTTCAAGGGTGTATACAGGGACAATCCTAATTTGTTTTTATTGTCATCTTAATACAACTTAGAGTCATCTGGAAAGAGGGAGCACCAACTGAAAAATTTCTTGGATCTTAGTGACCTGTGGACAAGTCTGTGGAAGCATTTTCTTGACTGCTAATTGATGTTGGAGGCCCATCCCACAATGGGTGGTACACTATGCATTAGTTTGGGGCTATATAAGGAAGTTAGGTGAACATGAGAATGAGAAAAATTCAGAAAACAGTGTTCCTTCAAGGTTTCTGCTTCAGTTCCTGATTGAATTTCTTCCCTGGTTTCCCTCAATACTGAACTGTGATATAGAAGTATAAGCTGAAGTAACTCCTTTCATCCCCAGGTTACTTTTGGTCAGAGTGTCTTATCACTGCAAACCAATAAGCAAACTAGAAGAGGGACTAAAACTACCTTTCCAGAACTTCTAAAATTTTTCAGAAGTATCAAAGTGAATGAACCACTTCACTCTTTGATGAAAATTGAGACAGATAGAAGCCAAGCTCTAGACTAAAGTCTTCTGTAAGTTGACTGGACTTCAACGATGGTTTCCCGAACCCATGAAGTCCCCACATACCCTGTACATCCTTAGAGAATCATATCAAAATTGTGCCAATGCAGCCCACTGAGTTCCCAGGAGATCATGGTGCACTCTGATGCATTCCTAATCCTCCTACTTCCTTCCAGGCTCTGACTCCACCTTAATAAAAGTCTATATGAAAAGCTTACACTCAAAGAGAAGCAAACTCAAGAAGCAGCACCTGACCCCCACTCATGTCCGCAGAGGAAGGCTGTGAAGCCACCCTGGGGTCCTTGCTCTAGCAAAGCACATTGAACTTGAGGGGAAATTCTGCCAAAAGCAAGCTTGGGAAGCAGGGCTCAGTGGTGTCGAATCTAATTAGTCCTGTCTGCCTTAGCTGGGCGTCAAAGGATGGTACCCTTTTATTGTATTTAACAACTTGTAGCTCAATATGTTTCTATCTTTGTGTAGCTAGATGTGCAAAATGTGGTGCAATTGCCTTTTATGGGAGTGATAAATTTCATTTACAGCCTATACATAATATGCATGTTTGCAGAAAACATATTGATCAAACCAGCTTCCTTTACCATACTTAAAATGCAGAGAAAACGTAACATTTTCTAGATTAACATATGTTAGCACACCCAAAAAATGAGAAAGAAAACATTAATAATATTCTGTTAAAAATATTCTCTAAAATGTCTTGGGTGATTGTACCAGTACCACCAGAAGGAACATATGCCCGGAATATGTCCTTGAGGTCCCAGAATGGTAACCAGTAAAATCAGTGAAGAGAAGCAAAATACCTGGGCTTCTCTTTTGCTCTGCACAATCCAGTTCATTTAATCAAAAATTGTCACTCTGCCTAATGTGGTGCCAGCATGCTTATTCAGTACATAAAGGCTGAAATAGCAGGATCTTAAGTTCAAGGCCAGCCTGAGATGCAAAAAGATACTGTCTCAAAAATACATAGATAGATAGATAGATAGATAGATAGATAGATAGATAGATACATACATACATACATACATACATACATACATACATACATACATACATACATGTCACCTTGGGAGTCCTACATTGCTGGATGCCAGATTGCTCTGGAGCAGAAGTTTGCACCCAGAGGCTTGTAAGGGATTATTCTCCACTATAACAGCAGCAAGGGAGAGAAGGCAGTAGAGGAAACTTGAGTCATGGTGAAATGGCAAGAGATGATTAGGTGAGTCTGTGGTTTCTCTGAACATAAATGACCCTTCAGATATCCCCAGGCTGGCCATCCAGAGAGCCAGGGCATTGAACCTTTGCATTCACAAGTCCTTAAATGGGACTGCTCTCAGGAAAAAGACATATCCTTAGGCAGAGTGGCTGTTTTCCCGGAGAATAAGCTCTGTGCTGAACTCAACTATGAGTCATCAGTCTGCAGGACTCCTGGTTGCCAGAAAACTCATGCTTTCATCCTGAACAGGGTCTAAGCAGCTTGCATAGTCTCCGCTGATCCACCTTGCTTCAGATAAGGAAGGCCATTGCTCCTACATACATGGGATCCTCCTCCTCTAGGGAATGTGAAGGGAACAGGCAACCTAAGCTTAATAGGTTCATTCATTACTCTTGCTGTAATAAAACAGTGGGACAAAAGCAAATTATGGAAGAAAGTTTATTTTGGCTTATGGTTTCCAAGGGTTGAGTCCATCGTAGTAAGGGGAGAGCTTGGCAATAAGTGGCAGGTGTGATGGGAAGAACAAGAAGCTGAGAGATCACATATTCATCCATATACAGGAAGTACAGAGAGAGAACAGGAAGTAGGGTAAGACTATGAACTTTCAAGGCCTGCCCTCAGCTACATATTTTCTCCAGCCAGGCTGTACCACCTCTCTAAAATGCATCACCAAGTGTTCAAATTCCTGAATCTATGTGGGAAGCAATTTCATCCAATCCATCACAATAAGACTTTTGCTGCAGACCATACTGTCATGTCCCCACTGTGTACCTAACCTTGTAACTTGCAGAGATTGACAGTCAAGAAGCACAAACTCATGAGAAGATTAAGTTCTTGAGACTGATAATTTTTTTTAGGCTTTGCTTCTATTTTTACCATTAGTTTTTTTAATGTATCCTAACTAGGGGTATACAGTATCATAAAAGGGTGTATATACTGTATCCTGAAGAGTTGGGGGCTTTCAGATTACCATCTCCAACTTCATGAGCTGATTCATTACTTCAGGAGGCCAGCATTTTCTGCAAGATATGGGATGAAAGGGCAAGTAGATCCCATGGCTTTGGGTCTACTGCACAGAGGTCATGGTCTAAAAAATGTGTGATAGGGAAGCCTGTGCTAGAAAATTACACTGTACAGGCTTCGGAGAGCAAAGCTGCTTGTAAATGTTTGCTTTCTCGGTCAAGCCTCTGCTGACATCACAATGCTGATTGACAGTTACAGTCCAGTTTGGTGAAGCAGCGAACCATAAAATCAAGCTGATTCATGCCTAGACTTTTGACCTCAGACACTTTGAGATTGATAAATATGTGATATGTAAAATTGATAAATGTGTGGTATTTGTAATACAGCATAGAAAAATCCATACAGGTCCTGTGTACAAAGAAGACAAATCCGTATCTGGAGTACTGTTGAATACTTGAGTACTTGAAAATTAAGAACGCATGCTTCTGGACTCATACAGAGCTGCCACCTTGACACCGTGGCTGTTCTGATCACACACTCATTGTGTCACAGCTTGGGTGGCTGATAACATGGGATGCTTATTTAGTTATTCGGCCAGCTGGTATAGTTTGTGTGTGTGTATGTGTGATGATATTCTCTGGCATCAACATGAGATACTGAAGTCTTCACAATCTATGACCATAATCTTCCTGAATTTCACTGAGCATGAACTTGAAATTTTTTCTTCTTTCTAAGTCCTGTATTCAAACCTTTCATCACTTTCTATGAGCCCAGATGTATTCCGAACTGAAGTTCTTTTGTTTCCACACAAAATAAAGGGGCTACCCAGCATCTCCATTAAGATTTTCTTCATCCTTGGCTTAAAGGCAACCCAAGAGGAGTGGCATAAAACAGTAGATATCTATCATTAATTGTGGCAAACTCTTTCTCAATCACCTAGTCCATGTGGCATTAGGCATGGGCTTAGAGGGAGATTCTGATGCCATAATGGACTCATTCGTATGTTCTACTTGCTCAGTGAATTTGATCATACCCTCTGACCCTGCCAGTTCCTCTGCACTAAGCAGCCACCTCCCTCTAATAGTAGATTGCTTCTGAGCCCTGGGGAATAGGACAGTTCGAAACTCACAATGAGCATTGTTGCCGACTTAGTCACATAGTGTCCATAGTAAGGACAAGTCCCAGGAGATGGCCAGAAAACACTTTCAAGTGTTGCTATTTCTACTATAGAATACATGACCTTGTTTTGGAACTTATGTCATTATCATGATTCCCCTATTGTAGTTTACTGTAAACAATATAGTACAGTTTTTTTAATATTTTCATTTTATATTAATCACAGGTTATATACTTTGTATCCCAGCCTTAGCCCCCTTCCTCATTCCCTCCCTATCCGCCCCCCATCCCTCCCTCATCTCCTCCCCGCCCCTTTCCAAGTCCACTGATAGGGGAGGACCTCCTCCCCTTCCATATAACTCTAGCTTGTCAGGTCTCTTCAGGACTGGCTGCAATGTCCTCTTCTGTGGCCTAGCAAGGGTGTTCCTCCCTCAGGGGGCAGGGGTGGGGTAGAAGAGCCAGCCATTGAGTTCATGTCCAAAATAGTCCCTGTTCCCCTTACTAGGGTACCCACTTGGATATTGAGCTACCATTTGCTACATTCAAGCAGGGGTTCTAGGTTATACCCATCCATGGTCCTTGGTTGGAGAAACAGTCTCATAAAAGACCCCTGTGCCCTGATCTATTTGGTCCTTGCAGAGCTCCTGTCCTCTCCCTTCTTTCATATGATTCCCTGCACTCTGCCAAAGGGTTGGGTATGTGTCTTAATATTTGTTTTGATACACTGCTAGGTAGTCTTTCTGAGGCCTTCTGTGGTAGGCTCTTGTCCTGCTACTTGTTTTCTCCTGCATTCAAAGTCCATCCCATTTGTCTTTCTAAGTGAGGATTAATCCTCTTTCTTGTCTATCTTCTTTAGGTGTATAGATTTCAGTATGTTTATCCTATTTTATAGGTCTATATAAGTGAGTATATACCAGATGTGTCTTTCTGCTTTTGGGATACCACACTCAGGATGATCACTTCCAGGTCCCACCATTTGCCTGCGAAATTCATGATTTCCTCCTTTTTAATTGCTGAATAGTATTCCATTGTGTAAAAGTACCACAATTTCTGTATCCATTCCTCAACTGAGGGACATCTGGGTTGTTTCCAGGTTCTGGCTATTACGAACAAAGCAGCTACGAATATAGTTGAGCAAATATCCTTGTTGTGTACTTATACATATTTTAAATATATGCCTAGGAGTGGTATAGTTGGATCTTGAGGAATCACTATTTCTAATTGTCTAAGAAAGCACCAAATTGATTTCCAGAGTGGTTGTACAAGTTGGCATTCCCACCAGCAATGGAGAAGGGTTCCTCTTTCTCCACAAGCTCTCCAGCATGTATTGTCACTTGAGTTTTTGATCTTAGCCATTCTGATGTATGTAAGGTGAAATCTCAGGGTCATTTTGATTTGCATTTCCCTGATGGCTAAGGACCTTGATCATTTCTTTAAGTGTTTTTCTGCCATTCTACAGTCCTCTACAGAGAGTCCTCTGTTTAGCTCCATACCCCATTTTTAATTGGATTACTTGATTTCTTGCTTTTTAACTTCTTGTGTTCTTTATATATACTGGATATTAGCCCTCTGTCAGATGTAGAGTTGGTGAAGATCCTTTCCCAGTCTGTAGGCTATTATTTTGTTTTGATGACAGTGTCTTTTGCTTTACAGAAGCTTTTCAGTTTCATGAGATCCCATTTATTTAATGTTGATCTTAGAGCCTGTGCTGTTGCTGTTCTGTTCAGGAAGTAGTCTCCTTTGCTGATGAGTTCTAGGGTCTTTCCCACTTTTTCTTCTAACCAATTTAGTGTGTCTGGTTTTATGTTGAGGTCTTTGATCCACTTGGACTTTAGTTTTGTGCAGGGTGATAAATATGGATCTATTTTTATTTTTCTGCATATAGACATCCAGTTGGTCCAGCACCATTTGTTGAAGTTGCTGTCTTTTTTCCATTGGATGGATTTGGCTCTTTATAAAAAATCAAGTTTCCATAGGTGTGTGGGTTTATTTCTGGGTCTTCTAGTTGACTCCATTGTTCCACTGTTCTGTTTCTATGCCAATTCCATGCAGTTTTTATAACTATTGTATAGCACTGTTTTTAACCACAGGAAATTCCAATACACCAAGTTTGTTAGGTCACACAGTCAAAATAAAAGGTTGATTATACCTCAGACTGGACCTACCACAGAGTCCTTTAATGCTTGGGGTCCCACTCATATCTTGACATTTTCTTTTTTTAATGTTATTTATTTTTATATCAATCACAGGTTAGGTACTTTGCATCCCAGGCATAGCCCCTTCCCTCATTCCCTCCCACTCTCCCCATCCCTCCCTCATCTCTTCCCCGCCCCCTCCAAGTCCACCAACGGAGGAGGATCTCCTCCCCTTCCATCTGACCCCAGTTCATCTTGTCTCCTCAGGGCTAGCTACCATGTCCTCCCCTGGGATCTAGCTAGGCTGTTACTCCCTGGCGTGTATGGGGGAGGGTCAAAGAACCAGCCATCGAGTTCATGACTGAAACAGTCCCTGTTCCCCTTACTAGGGTCTTCATTTGGACACCGAGCTACCAGACATTTTCTATTTAACTTTATAAACAGGTTGGAACAACATTCCCAGGTGTAAAATATGCCACCTCCACATTCATGGGCTCACTTGGCATACTGAGATATACGAGAGACTTTTCTATTTGTTTTAGAAGAGATGTCCTGATATGCCCCCAGCATAGGCCACTACCTCTTCACTGAGTAACTGTTTCCCCTCTAAAGCACATGTGACATATCAAGATTTACAATATGCTTAACCATATCTGTTTAGGATGTTTGATGTCATAACAAAGTGGACAGACGACCATGATGCTTGGTTTTTATTTGCTACCTGTATACATCTGACCTAATAAAGCTAATTGATTTGGTGCAGCCCTGCAATGGCTTTTTTGGTGGTGTATCCATCGGTCCATTGTCTTCCTCCATGATTAGCTTGGTGCTTGTAATGGTCAGAATGTTAAGTCAAACACGACTGCAAGAAAAGGGACTGGATAGAGATGGCTCAACAGTTAAGATAAACACATGCTCCTCTTCCAAAGTGTGTTTCCCGGGACCCATATCACACAGCTCACAATCATCTATAACTCCAGCTCCTAAAGATCCAATGCCCTCTTCTGGCCTCCACAGCCACTCACATGTGACATTCATTCACAGAGACACACAGTCACACACATAAATAAAAGTAATTTTAAAAACAAATCTTATGAAGATGGTACAAGATGCCAGGTGGTGGAGACACATCCTTTAATCCCAGTACTTGGGAGGCAGAAGCAGGCAGATCTGTGAGTTTGAAGCCAGCCTCATCTGCATAGTGAGTTCCAGAACATCCAGGACTACACAGAGAAACCCTGTCTTAGAAAAACAAAGGTAGATAGATAGACAGATAGATAGACAGATAGATACATAGATGATAGATACATAGATAGATGTTTGGTAAGTAGATGATAGATACAGAGATTATTGATAGATAATAGGTAGATAGATAGATAGATAGATAGATAGATAGATAGATAGATAGATGATAGATAGATAGATAAGATAGAGTAGATATGGTGTGGAGTTTTTGTTTGTTTTAAACAATAATAAAGATGTGGTTTATGAAAGTAAAAAAAAAAAGATAGAGTAGATAGATAATACAAACTGTACAAGGACTTCCATCCCTGAAATTTTTATGTCTTATAGATGGCACAAGTTTTACTCATTCACAGTAATACATAATACTGTTTCTCATTTGAATTTTCAGAGGTCTTCCCAACCATAATGGGTCTAATCCTACAAAACAAGGAATAAATGTAAAGATTCTACCAAAGTTTCTAAGAACTGTTCATAGTAAGTATGTATTCTGATACTGGGAAACTGACCCCAGAGTTGGTTCAGGGGCCCAGTGGACCAATTCTGAGCTGGGACTTGAGCCAGACATTTATTTTAAGGCCTTAGATACCTTCGTGTTAAGGGGTCATAAGCAAGTTTTGGGTCCCCAAGTCAGCAGTCCTTAAAATATCTGGTCATTCCCTTTCCCCAGTGAACAGTAATCATAGTAAATGAGCCAGAGGTCTCTTTGGGAACAGTTAGAGAATCACTGCTGGGTGAGCTTTAGTGGTGTGGCAGGGTCCTCTCTTCAGAAATCTGAGTCTGAAAACTGGCTCGAGTCCAAAACTTGGGCAAGAAGTCAGCGTTTTTATTAGCAAAGTTGCTTTCAGCATTATTCATTCCTAAACTCCTTTATTTTGCGGAGATAAGTTATGTCATTGTCAGTGATTGCTCATCCATTTCGTCGCTAGTGTCCTGGGTTCTAGTTGCAGTCCCTAGAGCACTCTACAGGTGAGGATGCTGCCACCCCAACCTTGTCACTTATCATGATTATGTATCCCATGGTGTGGCCAGTGCTGCTGTCACTGAAGGGCCATCCCCCAGCCTCCATGATTTCCATGTCTTATCATTGCTATTAAGAAGCTCTTTATCTTTTTATATTTTTGTTTTGCTTGTTTTGCAGGGTTTCTCTGTGTAGCCTTGGCTGTCCTGGACTCATTTTGTAGATCAGGCCGGCTTCGAACTCACAGAGATCTGCCTGCCTCTGTCTTCTGAGTGCCGGAATTACACACGTGCACCACAGCACCGAGCTTATCTTAAATTTTCAATATTTATTTAATTATTTTATTTGTGTGTTGGAGGAGTGCATGGATGGATGCTCATGTGTAGGGACATGGTAAGACGTGTCTGTTGATCAGAGAACAAGTTACAACTTACTAGGAAACCATGACGCATTTCAATTCACTCACCAGCTTATTTCCTGTGGTTTTGATAAAGTTTCTTCTCAGTTTTCTACTTGAATATATCTGGATTTCTGTCTGTTCGCATATCCAGTGTACCAGGGATCCTTATGTTTTTTCCACTCATTACCCCTTTTTGCATGATAAATTCTTACGTGAAAATATAATGGGTATTAAAAGTCAAATATTACTAAATCATAAAGAAAATTACTTTAAAATAATTCATTGGCATATATGTAATTTTAAAGATGAGAGGTTGGAGAGATGACTAAGAACACTGACTGCTCTTCCAGAGGACCTGGGATCACTTCCCAGCAAAACACTCAAACATATTCTTTTATAAAAAATGCTTAAAAGGAAAGTATGAAAGCAAATCTCCATACTTAGGGGCAGATGTACTTGTTTGCTTTATATAGTGAATCAAATCTTGGCCAAGTGAGATGGTGCAATCTTTAAGGACAGCACATGGAGGAAGAAACAGGCTGATCTCTGAGTTAGGGGCCAGCCCACTTGACACAGTGATATTACTATCATGAGACCCTGTCCCAAAAATAAATTAAATTTTGGTTGACTATTTGATACTACCTGACATGGAGCATCTTCAGTATTTTCAGTTAGTCATTACTTTGAATTTGTAGCCATCAGTTCTGAGGCTATCATGTGACTGCACAGTATAAAAACAGCGAAAAGAACATCTTGGGGACATTTCAGAAACTTCAGAATTCTGTCCCACTCCTAAATCATAATTCATTGAACAATTTTGTGTAAAATTCAAGTCAGCAGCTCAAACAGCCATTTTAGAAAACCAAACATCCTTACATAATACAGCCCAAAGACAGACTTACATGCGGAGCAATGATGATAGTAAAATATTAAAGGTCTTTGTTTTCTGTAATTAATCATTATGTCCTATCAGTGCAGATAACTGTATATATGGAAAGGAAAATGCAATTCATAGCATGCAGCAGTGTCATATCTCACTGGAGATGTTTATTCGGTGTTCATTGGCCACGGAGGCATAGACAGACATTACCCAGTGTGCATACCGTGTGTTCAGCACCAAGGTTTCAGTGAAGCCACACTGCACTACCTGCAAATCCAGTGAGAAACTATCTGGGTTCATTGTGTGTTTGATTTTAAGCTAATGCTTTTGATGTATTCCGAACCTTTTCACTGCTCCCAATATTTTTATGACTCACACAATCGATTACTGGATTCCATTTTGCTCTTTGATCTCTAGGTGTGATGGTGTACACCTTTAATCTCAGAACACAGGAGGCAGAGCCAAGTGGATCTCTATGAATTTAAGGTCTGTCTGGGTATACATAATGAGTTCCAGGACAGCCAGTGCCACCTAGTGAGACCCAGTCTTTATTAAGAAAGCAAAAACAAAAGCTGTGTGATCTGTTTCCACCTGACTAGATTTTGGATCCTTTCCCCTGTCATCTGCCATGCACACTGATGTGAATTGTTCTTTCTCCTTCCCTCTTTCCCTCCTTCCATTCTTTATATTCCAGGGGAGAGCCCTTAACAGCAAGCCCAGGGCGGAGTCCACAGCCCCCAGCTGACATCTCAAAACTGGATACTCAGACTCTAGCACAGAGTGAGGAGTAAAGACTCCGGACCAGAGGGGTGACCAGCCTGCAGTGCTCACAGCT
>JAQQSO010005162.1:0-12244 GCA_028658305.1 Pachyuromys duprasi | reverse complement strand
CCTGTTGCTTGTTTTCTCCTCCACTCAATGTCCATCCCATTTGTTCATCCAAACCAGCATTGATAATATCCACCTGGGTCCTCCTTCCTGTATATCCTCCCTCGGAGTATAGATTTCAGCATGACCTGCCTATCCTATAGGTCTGAAATATATCTTTTCTAATGTGATCTTCTAATTGCTGGAAGTATATAAAATACCAATGATATTTACATATTGAACTTGAATCTGTACTCTCTCTAAATTCAGTTATACTTCTGGTAGTTGCTCTATAGACTTCCTATGTGTATGTTAAGTAATTGGGGGATTGTAAATTGTAAAGGGTTTTGTTTCCTTAGAAGAGGGGATGAGATCAGAGCTGTACTCAGCTTTGCGAATACATGGCTTGGGTCAATGGAGGACATTTTTACCTACTTCTAGGCCTAAGCCTGGAAGCTTCCATGCAACCTAACCTTCTGCAAGCCTGGACCCTGACAGCTTCAGCCTCAAGCCCCCATCTACTAACCTAGGCCTAGATTGTTTTCATCCTCAGAGACTTACTGCTGAATAAATTCACCCTTTCTAGTTCTTTCAGAACTCTGGCTGGCTTGTTCAACTCAGCTGTCTGGCTCAAAAGTCCTCTCCACGCTGAATGATTCAAAATGACATCTCTCTGCTTCTCACTGGATTGCTTTACTTAAAAAATTGCCTATGAGCTCCATGAACTCAACTGAATTGCACCAAACTGCATCCAACTGTACTGTACTCCCAATCTTTCCTGTACTATCTCCACAAACTCTCCTGTACTCTCTTGCTGCGCTGCAATTAAGTAGCTTCTCTTTTCTGTCTGTTCTCATGAGTGTTGGGTGTATCCTATCTCTGACTCATCCTGTCAAATCTTTCTCTGATTCATCACTTTCTCTGCCTCTCAGTTAGACATCATTGTTTGGGATTACAGGTCTATCCTAAACTTCAGCCAGAGGAATTAAAGGTATGTCCTGTCTATAGTGTAGCCAGAGAGATTTAGGATACCCAGCCAGATGGATTAAAGTGTGTACTAAGAACATGTCCGTATTGCAGCAAGATCACACAGACCTAGGTCTTTGGATATGATCCTTTGCCAGAGTAGCCATGTTGCTAGATTAAAATTCCTATCAGTGGATTTGGAGAGGGGCATGGGAGGAGATGAGGGAGGGAGAGTGGGATTGGGAGGGAATGAGGGAGGGGGCTACAGCTGGGATACAAAGTGAATAAACTATAATTAGTATAAAAAATAAAAATTTAAGAAAAAAAGAATAAAATTCCTTTATGGTAAATATACGTATGTGTGTATAAAAAGTATTTCTTTTCACAAATTTGTTTACTTTCTTTCCAGGTTTACATTAGCTGGGACTTAAATAAGAGGTTGACTAGGAATGTTGAAAGTAGACATTTTTATCTTTCCCTAAATATACTTGTACTGTCTTTGATGTGATGGTCTATGATTACCAACAAGGATAAGAACTGAATACAAGTATTCATATTTTTGGGCATTTGCTGTTTTTTTTTAAATAATTGTTTTATTCATTATTGAGAAAGGAGTAGTAAAATCGCTAAAAAACGATTGTGGAATTGTCCACATTTCCCTGTAACGTTATAAATCCTAGTTCATTGCACTTTGAAGATCTTCTCTTGGACACAGCTATTACATCTTACGAATGGACCTTTTAAGTTTCCCAGGAGCGCTGGGATGGCTTCAGATGTTTCAACCTGACAGCATTGCTCTCTTGTCCTAAGAACTCCTTCCCTCCTTCCTCACATATTTCTACCTAAACAGGGTTATAAGAATATATTTTGACTAGAATGTGGAATGGGAAGGGACCTGTTACGGTATGCAGATGCCCTCTTACGCTAGTGTTGCTGTGAAGGGATTTTTTTTTTTTTTTTTGGTAAAGGGAACTAACATTTTCTGTTCCATTGATTTTTAAGTTAATCAAGATGGAATGTGCTATAAGATGTGTCTTAATCGCTCAGGAGGCCTTTTAAGGAGGGTTGAGGTTTTCTTGGAAGGAGAGATAGCCAATGGCCACATGGTGTGCTGATGTGCTTTTCTTCCTTCATGGAACATTTTTTTCTACATTGCTGTGGAAAAATATCTCCAGCCCATGCTAAGAGGGCTGGAACTCATCCTGGACATTCCATTATTCACTGCCTTTGTTCGAGACTTTGCTTAGTCCAACATTAACATCATTAAGAAGTTCACTATGGAATTCTTGGATCTTCGTGGAGAATCTACAACTGTCGCTGTACTAAACCACCATAGTCCCTGACTACAATTTGTTCTCATGCTCCCAGGCAAATGTATTTTTCACTCATCATCAAGGAACTTTTCCTTACAACAGATGGAGGCCATTATGGAAACCCATAACCAATGAACGTGCAAAGTTGGGGAGCCCCATCCCAATGGATATACCTACAAAATACTCCTGTACCTCGGGCTCAGGAAATGCTGGGAAAGAGGGTACAGAACAATTGGTAAGAGGCAGAGAATCATGATTTTTGCTGTGAGATTGTGTCTTCTTGGAATGTCAGAGGCTGCAGCTGTAAAGTTTAAACAACATAATCGCCTTAATGTTAACTGGACAAAGACAACACCATAACCATGCCAAAGAGGACACAGGAAAGCCCGAGAGGCCTCAACACTACAGAAAGGACTACAGGCAACTAAGAAATGGTGAAAGGGAGAGAAATACTCTTCCTCAGGAAAGAACAGGCTAATTGCCTGTCCAGTATCAATGTTCAGCCCTGAAAAACACACATACAAGTAGCGTTAAACAAATTGTGCATCTTGTATTTGGGAATACATATGCATATATGTACACATGTAACAACAGTGAATGAAAACAGAGGCCATAAATTTGAAAGAAAGCAAGGAAAAATAGACAAGACAGTTTAGGAGGAGAAAACGTGAGCGGAAATGATGGAATTATAACCTCAAGAAGTAAAACAATAAAACTAAATTTACTGCAATATAGCCATAACATATAAATATACACATATAAGTTGCATAGCAAGACTTCTGAAAAACCGTTTTAGCCTTTTGATCCGTGTTAGGATATTAAAATTTGCCCAGATAGGTGATGTACAGTTTCTGCTTTCTATTTGGAGTCTTCGGCCTATATTTAAGGATGCATTATAAGTAGATGTTTGTATGCCATTTTACTGTTTGTTTTATTTTTGTTGCATAGTTGTTATTGTTCCCATTTCTCCTTTTGTCTTTTTGAGTTTTGTATCTACCATGAACATATTTTTCTTTGTGTTTGAATTTAAATAACTACTTAAGCATATTGTTTCCTGTGGCTCAGTCACGTGAGAAATACATGTGAGAAATAGCTTAGAGAACAGACTTACTTTGGTTAATAGTCCCAGCGACATTTCTACCATGGTGAGAAAGGCATAGAGGTAGAAGGGCCTCAGCCAACAGCGGCTTCACATGGTATAGACCAGGAAGCAGAAAAAGCATGGTGGAACCAGAAATAAGTCTACCCTTCACGTGTCATATATATGGCCCATTTCTGCCATGAAACCCATTCCTCCTGAAAACTCTACCAACTTCAAAATAGCACCCACTACGGGATTGAGCTTCTGTAAGGCTGGGTTTTATAAGCTACTTAACTAAGTACTTAATTCTCTCAGAAATTCTAATCGTTTTTCTATAGTAGATGATCGAGGCTTGGCCTCCTGTTGACTACCCATTTTTCATCACTCAATGAGGAGCATGTAGTGGGCTGCAGAAACAGGTCTCCCTGGCCGTCTGCCTCTCAGCTGGGTTTGACCAATAAGAAGCAAAATATTACGAAGCCAGATACTGAGAAGAGGTAGAGGTTGTTCAACTAGTTTTCTGCGTGGTTGTGCTTTCCCGGAATGCCTCCATCATACAGAGCCACACTTCCTTCTTGTGCATTTCCGTGTAGCTCTCATTATTCATTGTATACATTGCCAATCCTTCAAGCCTTCCCCTCATCACCAAAAGTGACAACATCTTCCTTTGTCACTTGCTGTTTGCTCTTCATTGTTTCTGGGCCCTTATAAATTATTTTCTTTAAGTCTTCAATAGAATTCTTTTCCACCCCTATCTTTAGGTCAGACTTTAGAAATACAGAAACTTCAGAGTTCTACACATGCTATTTTTTCTGCTAGTTGTTGTCTTATAAGAGCCTGTATAAATGAGACTATTTGCATTTTATCTTCAGCCTCCACTTCAATACTACCTCTCTAGACATGCCTAATCCTCACACACTTTGCCACACACCCTATTACTATATTTCAGCCTTTTGTCCATCCTTTTTAACATGTCAAAATTTATTACTTATCTCCTTACTTGTTTATTGTCAATCTAACAGTAAAGATAATAAGTCTTGTGCAGATTTAGATTCTGTCTACCCATTACTATATAATCAGCTAGTAGAAGAACACTTACCATTTTTTATTTCTTGTTTGTTGCAAGCTGTTAAACTACCTCATGAGAGATTTCGGAAAACTTCATGCACATGGGTTCTATTGGTTACTGTAGCACTTGTTAAATCTATCACTATCAATAATGCAGAAAGAAAAAAAAGGCCTATTATCTTATTTCCATGTAAAAACTATTAGTATGAAAGATGAAGTAGATTGTGTTATGAAGAACACAAAACGTTTCCCAGAATTTTCAGATCATAAAACCACTGTATCATAAAATTCACTGCAAGGGTGAATTTTCAGAGAACTAGGCTACTTCCAAAAGCAGATAAATAACTTCAAAATAAAGTTAATTTTTTTCTTGTACACTAACACTTTGAATTTTTCTTCTGTGTTTGGAACGAGTAATTCTTTCTTAACTGATTTGCAGTGTTTAGAAAAATGCTTGGGATTCCTTGGGGAATTTAGGAGGGGACTGAGATGCCTTTTGAAGCTGTCAGTATGCCCTCAAAAAGAAATTGAGACTGCGCTTCTAATCTAAGGCCTTTGAAGAGAAACTGCCCTCCCTAAGACCTCCCCTTTGGACTTTAATCATGCCCTATGTGGTCCTTTTACCCTTACATTTTTTTTAATTTTATTAATTATACACTTTACTGCTTAATCTTCTTAAGATATAATATTCTTATGATGTTTTCTGTAAGGGGGTCCATAATTGTTTTTGCTGGCTCTCAGATTAAAGATGTTATTTCCTAAGTATTTAACAGATATTTAAATTGTTAGCTACGTGCTAAAACCTCCTTCTCTTCTGCTTCCATCAAGCCCATGGTCAAAAGAACCAATGTACTTTGTACATTTACTCACTACTGCCATAATCACTTTTAACATACAGTTCCACCACATTCTACAAGTTCATCCCTGCCACAAACACCATTTCTTAGCTTTTTTTGCCAAATAGTTTTAGAATTACTTCCATATCATAGTTCTCATGATTTATGACTCCATATACATGAATGCTTAGATTACTTTAAATTTATAAAATAATTGCCCTGACATTTTTACTGAGTGTCTGTGTATAGATACAAGGAGATTACAGGATATAGTACCAAAACTCAGGGAGATTTATGCTAATCCAACAAGATAAATAATAATGTGGAGACAGAAATTCTAAAAGAAAAAAATGTAAATCTTCCTGGAAAAACAGAAAGACTGTTGAAACATGTAAGAAGGGGAGATAAGCTTCGTGCCACAGCTCTGACACCAGGGGACTGTTCTAGGTTGGAGCGATGGTACAGTTCTCGCTTTTGCAAACCACTGCTTATCTATGTGCTGCATAAAATTCTCATAGGTGATGTCTACTCTATCATCTCGTTTTACGTTGCTATGACAAAACATCTGAGGCTGTGTACTGTATAGAGAAGTCTATTTAGCTCACAGTTTGGGAGGGTAAAGTTCCAAGATTGGATGTCACCATTTGTTTGACCTCTCATGAGGCCTTGTGACAGTAGCACATCTTAGAAGCACACAGAGACCACATGGTGAAACTATGGGGTCTGTTGAAACTATTTCAGAAACTAAAGGGTCTGTTGGTCTATTTCTCCATTCTTGAGGGAACTGGCATCCCACATGACCTACATTAATTTGTGCCTTAGACATTGTCTCTAATTATCCAACCTCTTCCCACTTTACTCCGCCTTTTAAAAAGCCCACCGTCACCCAACAGTACCACTCTGGACACTAAGTTTCTAATACAGAGACCTTTAAGGAAAGCATACAAACCACCCTAACATAAGACTCCTGAGAAATACATTTCATTAACCCTGTTAATCAAGATAAGCCATTCTCCCTACTTCTTTGCTAAGTAAACTCTCTTTTGTTTGAGGTAAAACAAGGTACCCAATTATATAATCATGGGCTTCTTTGAGAGGTAGATATGTAGTATGGCTACATATGTTGGTCACATAAAACATTGCTTTTCTTTACCTATAATGGAGAGGACTTGTTCAGATGACTTATGGAAGAAGGGGGAGATAGAAAGACCTGAGGGTGGGGGGGAGTGCAGAATCTCCAAAAGGAGACCAACAGAGCCATAAAAACAAGCCCTGGGGACCCTGAAGAGAACAACCAAGGACCATGCATGAAGAGGACCTAAAACCCTGGTTCAGATGTAGCCCATAGACTCAGTCTCCAAGTGGGTTCCCTAGTAAGGGGATCTGGGGCTTTCTCTGGCATGAACTCAGTGGCAGGCTCTCTAGAGGAAGACAATGCAACCAATCCGGATGAAACCTGATAGGCTAGGGTCAGAAGAGGTGGAGGACCTCCCCTATTAGAGGACTAGGGGAGGGGCATAGGAGGATATGAGGGAGGGTGGGATTGGGAGGAGAAGAGGGAGGGGGACACAGCCAGGATACAAATTGAATAAATTATAAGAAATAAGAAACATAAATATTTAAAATGTAGTTAAATAAAGAATAGATTGGAAAAAAAAAACCTCTTTACTTTGGGTCCCTCATGGGACAGATCTGATACCACCTCTAATGCAATCAGAACCACATTCAGAGAATGTGGAGAAATGTGTTACTAACACCAGTAAAAGCATCAGTGACCTGTACTTCTGAAAGGTGGTTCACTCAGTGACCTCCAAACACATCGCATTTTTGCACACTCTTACTTGTTCACATTCAGGGCCTGCTAAGCTCTCATTTCAACTGCTCCAAACAACAGAAGTATTTGTGGTAATAGAGTTCTTGCTCTGCCTCAGCAGCATTATCACCCCTGTCCTCACATTATCAATGCTTAGCGTGTGATGCTCTCATAGGAAATTCTCATTCACTTTCTCAGCAATAATTTTGATCATCTTTTAACTTCCCTTCAAGTTCTGCTTTAAAAAAACATTATATATAATATATATATATACCCAAAGTCATACTGTTACAGTAAAATATTAAGCTCCCAATAATCATTAGGCTCCCAATACCCTCCACAATACCCTCATTGACTTTCAATCAATTCTAAGTTGTTTTCTTTCTTTCTTTGTTCCGTTTGTCTCTTGACAGCATGCCATTTTATCTGTTCACTACAAGCAGAGTTAGTGCCATGTATTTCTCGGTTTCCTTAGATGGCCACACATGCTGGGTGCAGTAGGGCTTGGTAGTGCTTTGACAAATGCAGTGTGTAAGACCCTAGTCCAATCCCACTAATTCTTAGTGTCTTTTATCAACTTATTTGATACAAGAATTATCTGTAAGCCCAGAAGTGATTGTTAAGACCAGTTGGTTGGATCTGGTAGATAGGAAGCCCTTCTGGGCTGTTTATCCCTCTAATCACAAGAATAAATAGAAGAGAAGCCAGAGTAGGGCCTTGAAAAGACCGGCTTGACTCATCAAATATACGTCTCTATCAGTCTTTTGAAACAGACAGCCCATTTTTTAAAAGACTTCAATTTAATTAGAATTCCTTTTCCCATGGAGATAACATCTTCAATTCATTTAATCCTTTCTTGTACATTCCTTGCATCCTGAGAGGTAGTAATGGTTTTCATTTTACATTCTGGTCTTGAAACATGATGAACAGTGAGTGTCCGTTTTATTTCCCCAGGCCAGGGCCTGCAGTAGCAGGTCTGGGAGCTGGCCTCCAGGCATATGCAATTCTCACCTTACCCCATTGCTGCACTCTTCCTGCCCCATTGTTCAGGTCCACTTTTACACTCAGAGACTGGATGCAGTGTAGTTGAAATTGTAAGATCATCTCACATGTCAGAGTTTATCAGTGTTTACAGACATTTAGGAAGTAGGAACTATTTGCAGATAAAATTCCATAACTTTTTACTTGAAGTAGACCCCTGTTTTATTAGGAAACAAACCCCAAAGAGCTAGAATATAAAGTTGGCTCTGTCATTTTCATTCCTAATTATAGTTATTATTGAAGACAGTAACCCTGAACAAATAGCCAATAAAACCTGAGCCAACGATTGCAGATTTTCATATAAATATATCCAACATCATATTTCATGCAGTAATGCAAATCTTATGATGAGATGCGAATAGTAAAACCAGCATGTCAGGAATTTCATGGAGGACTAAGTCATCTGATCAGAAACGTATTTGAAAGAACAAATGCCAAGAAGAGGTAATGCCTGTAAATGATGCTTCAAATTTGGCTTCCATCGTCTCTAATGTGGTTATTTAATTCCAACCAGCTCCAAACTTTACCCATCCTAATCTCTTTCCAAGAGCAAATGTTTCCATTGGAGTAATTATGAGATGGTTTCTCTGGGCAGTCATTATTCCAAGAGAAATGATTTCTCTTTCTATAAAAATATTAATGAACTACTTCCCATTTTCTCATACATATTTTTAAATTAATTTACAAAGAGATGGATATTGTATGCAAAAATTTATTATTTCCCTAATTTGTTTGGGGGGAAATTGGTAAAAACAGTGACAATAGTCCTTACGATCTAGTCAAAGTCAAACCATCAAAATCCAAAGTCTCAGCTTACTTGTTTTTTAAAAATAAGTTAATGGATAAATAAAAGCTGTATGTAGTTATAAGACAAAAAACTATTTTGTGTAGCAATCAGTGCAGGCTGACTGGTGTATCAATGACCTCAAACAATTATTATTTCTTTATGTCAGAAACATTAAAAAATCATTAGTATCCATTTTGAAATACACAGTTAATTGTTTCCTACCCATAGATATCACAGTATGTTGCAATACATTGGAAGTTAATCCTCCTATTCCAACTGAACCCTATACTCTACTGCAATCTGTTTCTGTTCTGTCTTCTATACTCTTAACAGGTCCTGGTAACCACTATTCCTCTGTCTACTTGCAAAAAGCCAACTTTTTAGCTTGTACATTATATATCAGTGAGACTACTGTTGTATTTGGCTTCCTGTGTCTGGCTTATTTCATTTAACATGGTGTCCTCCAGATCTATCTTTGTTACTTCAAAGGAAAATAAAATGCATCCTTTCTATGCCTTATATTCCACTGTATACAAATACCACATTTTTCCTATTATTTTACTTACCCAATCTCTAGGCATTATGAATAAGTGCTACAGTAAATATGCAAGTACGAATATTTCTTTGCCACATTGATGTCATTTCCTCTGGATACACAATAAGGAGTTACATGGATGGGTAAATAGTACTTTGGAGAGCTGTCCTACGGTTTCCCATAATGCCTACTGTAATTAACATTCCTCCAACAGAACATAAGAATTCCCTTCTCTGAACCCTTCCTGACACTTGTTACATTTTGTCTTTTTGAGGATAATAAACATAACTGGAATAATATTTAGCTCCCTGTGGCTTTCATTTTCATTTCCCTGATGGTTAAAGGTTATCATTTCTTCATAAATCTGATGGCTATTGGCTAACCTTCTTTTGAAGGTGTCTTGAGATAATTTGCTTATTTTTAAATCAAAACTTTTGTTATGGTTTGAGTTTGAGGATATTATTGTTACTATTGTAGTGTTAAGTAGTTACATATTCTGAGTATGAATTGTTGTTAAAAGAAATCTATTCAGTTCAAAGTGCCCTACGTATTTCTCTTCTGTTTCTGTTTTTAAAACTTAACCCATGCAAGAGGTCTTGTTTTCTGACTCTGTAGTATGTTTCGAGGTCAGTTTTCACAATGTTTCCATCTTTGACTACCGAAGGTTTGTTGTACTTCAGTAATTTCAAGGGTGGTTTTTGTTTCTATTTCTATAAAGACGGTCATTGATAGTTTGATTGGAATTTCACTGAACCTGTGCAAACTTTGGATACTGTGGATGTTTTAATACTGCTGTTTCTTCCCAGCTATGAATTCTTTCAGTTGCTCTGTGTCCTCTACAATTGCTTTCATTGCAGAGATCACTTACTTATCGGTTAAATTTATTCCTATGTGTTTTTCATTTTATAACTATTTTGAATGGAATTGTTCCATTCCCTGCTTTCTCAGTAATTTCATTCTTGGTTTGTAAATATGCTGCTGAATTTTGTATGTTGACACTGTATCTTGCAAACTCACTGACTGTATTTTTCATTCTTAACAATTGCCTTTTGGAGTTTTTAGGTTTTCCCGTGTATAAAATCATGTTATATGCTTGATTTATTTCTTTAGTGAATCAATTTGTTTAATACATTGTAACATATAGCCTACTTATTTAACAGTTCAAACTTGTACCAATATACTAATTTTTTCAAATCAATTTATACTGTTTAGATGTTCTTTTACATATCCAATACAAAATAATGAAACAAATGATAAGTTGTTGATGATAGTTTATGTAAACTACTATCCTGTTTTCTGGCTTTCCTGAAGGGAAAAGGTACAACGCTTTGACTCAAACAATCTCACAATCTCAGATGCTTATAAATTTTCCTTCTTCCTTTATAATCTTCTCCCCTGGCAATCCATATCTCTTAAAACTACTAACACCCATACTTAGATAGGCATAGCAGCATCCTTGAGCTTGTTTTTGTGAACTATACACCTTATCTGTCCAATTTTCATACCTTTAGAATAGAGTATATTGATTTAAGTATAGTTCAATCAAGTTTTATCCAAGTCCTTTAATTTTTTATAAAATTATTTATTCTGTTTACATTAATAAAAATAGAGTTAAGTTTAGTGATTTACTTTTATTTCTATGTGTGAGCATGACTTTATATACACTATATGTGTACAGGTGCCCATAAAGGCCAGAAGAGGGCATTAGATCCCTAGGAACTGAAATTACAGGAAATGGTAAGCTTCCCAACATGGATGCTGTGGACTAAAGTAGATGCTTTATATGATAAAGAAGCCAAAACAATTCAATGGAAAAGAGACAGCATCTTTAACAAATGGTCCAACTGGATGTCTACATGCAGAAAAATGAAAATAGCTCCATATTTATCACCTTGCACAAAACTAAAGTCCAAGTGGGTCAAAGACCTGAACATAAAACAAGACACACTAAACCAGATAGAAGAAAAAGTGGGGAAGACCCTAGAACTCATCGGCACAGAAGACTGCTTCCTTAACAGAACACCAACAGCACAGGCTCTAAGATCAACAATAAATAAATGGGACTTTATGAAACTGAAAATCTTCTGTAAAGCAAAAGACACTGTCATCAAAACAAAACGACAGCCTACAGACTGGGAAAGGATCTTCACCAACCCTATATCTGACAGAGGGCTAATATCCAGTATATATAAAGAACTCAAGAAGTTTAAAAACAACAAATCAAGAAATGCAATTAAAAACTGGGGTACGGAACTATAAACAGAGAACTCTCTGTAGAGGATTGTAGAATGGCAGAAAAACACTTAAAAAAATGCTCAGCGTCCTTAGCCATCAGGGAGATGCAAATTCAAATGACCATGAGAATTCACTTTACACCCACCCAAAATGGCTAAGATCAAAAACTCAAGTGACAATACATGCTGGAGAGGTTGTGGAGAAAGAAGAACCCTCCTGCATTACTGGTGAGAATGCAAACTTGTCCAACCACTCTGGAAATCAATTTGGCACTTTCTTAGACAATTAGGAATAGTGATTCCTCAAGACCCAGCTATACCACTCTTAGGCATATATCCAAAAGATGCTCAAGTACACAACAAGGACATTTGCTCAACCATGTTCGTAGCTGCTTTATTCGAAATAGCCAGAACCTGGAAACAACCCAGATGTCCCTCAGTCGAAGAATGGATACAGAAATTGTGGTACTTTTACACAATAGAATACTACTCAGCAATTAAAAAGGAGGAAATCATGAAATTTGCAGGCAAATGGTGGGACCTGGAAACGATCATCCTGAGTAAGGTATCCCAAAAGCAGAAAGAAACACATGG
>JAQQSO010005161.1:0-12244 GCA_028658305.1 Pachyuromys duprasi | reverse complement strand
TGGAACCCCCGCACGGATGGGGCCCATGATAACTTGGTGTAGGGCTGAAGACCCTATTCAGGGAAACAGGGACTGTTTCAGTCATGATCTTGATGGCTGACTCTTTGACCCTCCCCCATATAAGCCGGGGAGTGACAGACTGGCTAGATCCCAGGGGAGGACTTTGCAGCCAGCCCTGAGGAGACATGATAAGTTGGGGAGGATGGAAGGGAAGGAGGTCCTCCCCTGTTGGTGGACTTGGAGGGGGCGGGGAAGAAGGAGATGAGGGAGGGAGTGGGAGGGTAGGAGGGAATGGGGGAGGGCGCTACACCTGGGATTCAAAGTACCCAACCTGTGATTGAGATAAAAATAAATAAATTAATAAAAAAAACAAAAAGATAAAAAAAAGAACAAAAAAAATAGGACAGAGCTAAACAGAGACCTCTCAAAAGAGGAATATCAAATGTCTGAGAAGCACTTAAAGAAATGCTCAAAGTCCTTAGTCATCAGGGAAATGCAAATCAAAACAATTCTTAGCATCTATATTACACCCATCAGATTGACTAAGATCAAAACCACAAGTGACAGCACATGCTGCAGAGGATATAATGGAAGGGGAACACTCCTCTATTGCTGGTGGAAATGTAAACTTCTACAACCACTCTGGAAATCAATCTGGTGCTATCTCAAGAAATTGGAAATAGCTCTACCTCAAGACCAGCTTTACCACTCCTGGGTAGATACCCAAAAGTGGCTCTACCATATAAGGACACTTTCTCAACTATCTTCATAGCAGCTTTCTTTGTTAGCCAGAAACTGGAAAAAATCTAGATGTTCTTCAAGAGAAGAATGGATAAAGAATTTGTGATCAATGAATACTACTCAGCTATCAAAAACAAGTAAATCATGGAATTTTCTGGCAAATGGATGGAACTAGAAAAGATCATCCTGAGTGAGGTAACACAGACCCAGATAGACACATATGGTATGTATTCACTTATAAGTGGATTTTGGCCTCATAGTACGGAATAATCATACTATAACTCATAGAATCAAAGACGATAAGTAACAAGGAGGACTCATGGGAGGATGCTCAACTCCCACTCAGAAGTAGAAATACAATAGCCAGAGGAAGTGGTTGAAGAGAGGAAACAGGCTAAGAGGGTGTACATGGACAAAATTGAGGGTTGGTATCAGACCTGGGGAGAGAGGCGGAAAGAAGATAGAGGTCTTGCAGAGAAACCATGGGCAGGGATTCTCTGTGACAAGCTGGAGTCTTATGACAGGGTAGGCTCCCGGAATATGAGGGTGAGTCTAGCTGAGACTCCTAGTAGTAGAGATCATGGAGACTGAAGAGGTTACCCTCTAACTAGCAAAATTCCTAGTGTAGAGAGGGGAACACCAACCTACCCACAAAAAGTTTGACCTCATATTTATTCTGCTGATGAAACATGTAGGGACAAAAATGAAGCAGAGATTGAGGGAATGTCTAAGTAATGACTGGACTGACTTGAGACTCACCCCATGAGGGATAGCGAGAACCTGACCCAATTAATGATAGTCTGCTATGCTTGAAGAGGGGAACCTAGCATAGCTGTCCCCTGAGTGGTTCCACTCAGCAGCTGTTGGAAACAGATGCAGAGACCCACACCCAAACATTGGATGGAGCCCAGGGAGTCTTATGGAAGAGTACATAGGAAGGACAGAAGGACCCAGAGGGGACAGGAATTCTACAAAAAAGAATTCCAACAGAGCCAACCAACTAGGGCCCATAAAAACGGATGCACCAACAAAAGACCTTACATGGACTGGCCTAGGACTCCTTGCACAGATGTACCAGATTGGTAGTTCAGTCTTCATATGGGATGCCTAGTAAGGAAAATGAGGGCTGACTCTTATATGAACTCTGTTGCCTGCTTTTTGATCACTTTTCCTTGGTGAGGCTACCTTGCCAGGCCACAGAGGAAGAGGATGTGTTCAGTCTTGATGTGACTTGATTGCTTGGGTGGGTGTGGGTTTCTCATCCCAGAGGAGTAAGGATCGGGGGGATAGTGAAAACAGGGAGAAAGGGTGGGGCCTGGAGGAGAGAAGAGAGGGGTACAACCAGGATGTAAAATGAATAAAGAAAACAATCCCTCAGAATCATAAAACAAAACTCTAGTTCATACAGCTATTAGTTGGGTGACATTGTATGAGTTCTCATACATTTACAAACGTTCCTTCTTCTCAGATGTACGTGAAAATGCGCACAAACAGGCACACACAAGCACACACACAGACACACACACAAACGCACACACATACACACCTGATTTTACATTCTAGCATTCATCATGCCATGACTGGCATAACAGGATACTACTGTGAATCTCTTCTTTTCCAATTCCTCCTCAAATCCATCTTCCATGCTAGCTTTGCCAGGCTTTACTAACACAGCTTTCATCTTCGCTTTAAAAGCTCCTGGTTTTTGGTAATTCCTTTTATGTTCTACATTGCATGCTCACATTCTCCTACTGTAAGACACTGGCTATAGTCCATTGTAATCTTTTTAACTTTAAAATCACCTCTTCCTCCCAGTTCAGATTGCGATATTCTGTTGAAGTCCACCTTTCTTAGCGTTCCTCATGATCTACTTGTCCTGATGAAAATGTTCTATAAGCAAGTCATAATATCTAGAATTTTATAATATTTCCTGATTACTACTTCCTGTGAATCCTTTTGTCTGTTTCTAAGAAATGCCATCTTTCATGTTAAATCTGCCCTTTCCATAGCTGGTTTTCCACGATAATGAACTTACCACAAAGTTTAATGTGCACTAATTAAACTAAGCAATCAATGTCTGCCGAAAGTGGATCAAATAAATAGAAGTGGGCCAATGGAGAGGCCAGGGTGCAAAGCAGGCCCACCAACAAACTTCCCATAATTCCTCAGGGAGCTCTGGAGCCATGTAAATGTCCACAGTTTTCTAAATAGAGCTCAAATACCTCCATCTTTATAATCTTGCCTCATTTTGCCAGTTCACCTGGCTATTTCTCTGAAGGGGATGAATTTGATAAAGGCACACTTCTTCAACTAAGGTGACTCCCTTGTCTCTTGAAGAGGCAAAGGGTGAAGTCTATTGGTTGGCAGTACTCACAGTCACTAGGACCAGTATGTATTAAGGGAGTACAGGAAATGCATGCTGAGAGTATCACACACTTATAAAACAAAGCCAGCTAACTGAGCTTTTAAACATGGCCTAAGTCTTTTGTAAATTCTACTGACCCATGTCGACTTGCAGTGTCAGAAACAAGGCTGCCTGTTTCCTAAGCCAACAGCAAAGCCATAGCGGGCAGCAGTCTGTATGATGAAGCAAACAGAAAAGTGTTTTATTCCAGAAAATGACCAGACTAATGGAGGAAACTTCAAAGTTATCGCTAAATAACGTAGACCTTCTGTTCTTAGCTATGTAGTTTTATATTTTTCACATGACAAAGAAAAAATATGTAAGACTTTGGGACATATGTCAGAAATGCAATTTCCTTGTGAACTTTGTCTCTGCCCTCACAGACCCCAGATAAGACAACTAATCACCTCAAAACATCACACCATCACACCCCACCCCCACACTAATAGCAATTTCAAAGAGCTCCTTAAGAGCCTTGACCTTAGCAAGGGTCCTCATCACACTGACTTCTCAATAGCATGTATCTCTGTATTTTCCCTGATATATACCACCTTATAGTGAGTGACCTTTTCTGTCAGATCATTAAGTGTATTTATCCAAAGCTAAACTCATGCATCAAGAGCATCATTCTATTTTAAAACTCTCAATGGTTGACTCATTTCAACACTTCTTCCAAGTATATTTGTAAATATTGTAAGGAAAAAAAAATCTCATGCCTCATGTAGTAAATTTCTTTCATTCTGTGATGAAGTAACACTGGGTTATGGTTCAGAGACAATTATTTGCTATGGTTTCTCATAGTGACCCTTCCAATTCCACAGTCCCGACACAGTTTTATTTATGACAAAACATATGGTAGACACACTAGGGGACACAAATATGAACATAACACAGAACATGAATATTTATGAAACTGATGTATGGGATGAGTCTTCAGTGTTTACAGAAATGAGACAAGATCAAATAGCTGTTAGCTAAGTGGAGGTTCTATTCATGGTGACTGAAGGATTAGTTAAGGCTCCATGCTGTAGATAGTATCAGCGTTTGGCTTGAAACATTACATGTGATTCACTTATTTATGTTATTATGTACTTATTTATGACTCTAGACTTCACAGGTAAATACTGTTTATATAGTAATATAAACACAGAGACGCTACAAGAATAAGACAAATTCAAATTGTGTGCTTTCCCACTAGCCATACAGAGCTGAAACTTGTACTCGATTGATACCTGCCTGTTAAAGCTTACTCATATCAGGTAACATTTGGTGATTTTGGCTGACTGCTTGGTACTGAGTTAGGAATCCAATACTCTTTATTATGATCCAAGTATTTTGTAATGGTTACTCTTCTTTTTAAAATTATGATCCAAATGTGTTTAGGGTCTATAAATAAGATTACATTGTCATTTCTAGATGTAACAGATTTAGGTTCTAAGCCAGGAGTGAGTATCTGCTGAGTTTATTCACACACATACAAATGCTAGCCCCAGAACTTGGATATGTGACTTTCTATGGTGCTAAAATTTATCAGACACACCTGGTGATTATAAAATGAGGTTTTTGTTTTACACACTGAGTTGAAAGTCAGTCAGATACAATAGAAGTCATTACTTTTCCTCAAACACAGGTGTAGAATGAGACATGAAGTGAATAGCCACTTGATGATCATTATTGGCTCTCTTTGCTGCCTCTCTCTATTTAAACATTTCTTTCTTTAAGTTTCCAAATTAAAATATTGAGGACATACATGGAGAATTCGCTCAGTTCCTTGTCATTTTAGAGTGATTCTATCATCACAATGAGCAGATAAACCATGTATTATTCTTTTACTTGTACATCTGAGAAAGCAGAGATGCTGAAAGTTCATGAAGAAATTTATTGTCAAGCTACAAGTTCCTACAAAGCTTGGATAAAGGACTGGACCTCTAGCACCTGTGTGCTTTGGTAGTTTTAAGATGCAAAACCTGCCAATTTTCTTCTCCCTTTTGAATACTATCTGGTGAATGATCTCACCTGAATGAACTATTGTTTAAATGCTGTTAGTTACTGGCAACTGGCCTGACCCAAAATGCTGACACATGGGAATTAGAAACCCCTTTTGCTACCTGCACATAACTTTTATTTCTTCTGGCAGTGTATCTTGAAGGTAGCTGCTGGACTGTGTTAACAAGCTCAAGAGGAAAGATCTTGAAAGGTCACAAACAGAGGTGTGAAATCCAGCAGCTCCAGATATAAAATAAGACCGGCCTATCCCAAAGAGCTCCGAGCCCAGAGAAAGAACTGTGACTCACAGCGTATTTCCAATGTAAACCTGAAGCGTCACCGCAGTGGACAAAGGGCAACACAACAGTTTAGATTCTGCAGTTCAAATCTGACTTTCCTCATTTTCCACAGGGAAGTCACCACGTTTATAGGCCATTCTGACTTTGTTTTTGACCCTTCCACATGAAAAATTATTAAATTCCAAATAGAAATCACCCAAAATAGATTTGATTATCACATAATTTAAAGATTGTGCTATCAAATAGTATATAGATTTTATATTATATAATGTTCTGATAAAAAAAAACTCAAATCCCAACTAGGACAGTAATTTGTTTAAAAAATTGCATATGTGTGCCTGGTGAGTGGAGGGGGCCTGTTTCTAACATGGACTCTATTGCCTGCTTTTGGATCACTTCTGCCTGACAGGGCTGCCTTGTTTGGCTTCAGGGGGTGAGGATAAAAGCAGTCCTGACATGACTTGATGTGCTGGGGAAGGTTAATATGGGGGGGGGGGGCTTCCCTTTCCTGAGGGGAAATGGAGGAGGAAGGGGAAAGGACAGGTAGTGGGGGAGACTGGGAGGGAGTGGGCACCCTTGGGCTGTAAAGTAAATAAACTAATATAAAATTTTAAAAATAAAATAAACAAAAAATAAAAAAATAAATGTTTAAAAAGTTTAAAAATTTGCCTGTGTATATGTTATTCAGCAATAAACCAAAGTAAATTCATGAAATGAAAATTCAAAAGTCTTATTTTAGAATACAGTATACGGTATGAAGATGGTTGAAGTGCTAGAAGATAGAGCTTAAGTAGGAGAAGCAGATATCTGATTAATTTAATTGGAGAAAAGACCTACTTACAGGCAATAGATTTTCATTACTTTTTGTTTTTCACCAGAAAGGTTAACTATTATTTGTAGCCAGACTTTTTGGCTACTCTTGGGGTTCCTTTCTCTACTATCCTTCTCCATCCTCCTTTCACCCTTCCAACCCCCTAACACTAGGTAGGAGAGAAAGAAGGTTAGACTACTTCCTACTGAGTTGGGGCATCGAGTTCCTTGAGGCAAGTTTGATCTTCGCCATTAGGATATTCAATATCTCTGCTTGTCTTTTTGCATACAACCACTTGACAAACAGCAACCAGCCAACCAACTGCAACAACAGCACCCAGCAGCACAAGCAGCAGCAGGAGGAGGAGGAGCGGGTGCTGTGCCCTCCTTGGGGCTCTCACATTTATATATCTCTCCAAGATGTCCCAGAATTCCAAACATCATACACTTGCAGAAACTCTCTGCAGCTGGCAGATCACATCCTGCCAGAGCATGAGGCAAATCATCGTCAGCTATTACGGACAATCTGAAGCAGCCTCATATCCCACACCTGGGATTATTCCCATAACAATTCTGTATTATTATTATTTTTTAAGGAAACCAAAATGACTAAATTCCCACTACAGTTTTTCAAAATGAAGAAAGACTGAATAACATTCTCTGAAAACATACTGGCTCTGTGGAGTGCAGTTATCTGTGAGGGACATGACTGGCAGATAGATTAAATCACCTGCTATAGTGTTTGTCTTTAAACTCTATTTTATTTGTGGTATTTATGCCTCTAACGCCCTTCCATCAACCCTTTAGACCTAGGTAAGAGAGAAAAGGTTAATGGGAAGAGGGGCACAGACCCCTTTATGTCTCTTGGCTGTTTACAGTTCTTTTGAGGCTATACCAATCTCCATCAACAGCAAACGCAGCAAGCAGTCTCTTCCATGCTGCTGTTTTCAGGAAGTTTCCATTGCACTGTTTCCACATCATCCCCCAGGTGCCCCCAATTCTAGCCATCTCTTCCTGCACTCTCTTCCTTCATCCCATCTCCACCCAACTTGATCTCTTCCACTCCCATCCCCACCTGCCTTGAGTACACCCATGAAATGTGTTCTATTTCAGGGAGATCCATGTGTCTGTCCCCTTAGACTCCTAATCTTTTCAAACCTTTCCGGGTCTATGTATTTTAACTTGGTTATCATTTACTTAATGGCTAAAAAGACAAATATCCACTTACAATAGCCACAAATACATACCATATTTCTCTTTCTGGGTCTGGGTTACCTCACTTAGGATGATTGTTTCTAGTTCCTTCCATTTGCCTGCAAATTTTATGATGTCATTTTTTAAACAGCTGAGTAATATTCCGTTGTGTAAATGCATCGCATATTTTTTGTCCATTCTTTAGTTGTACATCTAGGTTGTTTCCATTTTCTGGCTGTTATGAATAAAGGAACAATGAACATAGTTGAGCAATGGTAGGATGGACTGACTTTTGAGTATATGCTCAAGAGTGGTATAGCTGGGTCTTGAGGTAAACCAATATCCAATTTTCTGTTTTTGCCTCCATTCTATTAGTCTCTGTTGTTTTATTAGGGGAATTGATACTATTGATACTAAGAGATATTAATGATTATTGATTCCTCTTATTTTTTTTTATCCTTTTACTTCCTTCTTTTGGTTGTGCTGTTATGAGTTTTTTCTTCTTCCTGTGTTTAACTAACCACCTCACATTCCATTTTTCTGTTTAGCACCTACTGAAAGACTAGATTTATGGATAGGTATTGCTTACATTTGAATTCATCATATACTATCTTATTTTCTCCATCTATTGTGAATGAATGTTTTGCTGGGTATAGTAGTCTAGAATGACATCTGTGTTCTCTTACATTCTGCAACACATCTGTCCAGGTCCTTCTGTGTTTTATGGTCTCCATTGAGATGTCAGAGGTCAGCCTTTAAATGTTACTTGGTCTTTTCTGCTTATAGTTTTTAAAATTCTTTTTTTTTGTTCTGTATGTTTAGTGTTTTGATTATTATGTGATGAGAGGACTTTCTTTTCTGGACCAGTCTCTTTGGTGTTCTGTATCCTTCATCTCCTTCTTTAGGTTAGAAAAAAATCTCATCAATGATTTTGTTGAAAGTATTTTGTGAGTAAGAATTCTTCTCCTTCTATTCCTATTATTCTTAAATTTAATATTTTTGTGTCAATTTTTTTTGATTTAACATTTTCTTTGACTGGTGTATCAATTTCTTCTCTGGGATCTTCTACATCTGAGATTTTTCTCTTCCATCTCTTGTAGTCTGTTAGTGAAGCTTCAGTTTGTTGCTCATGTTCTCTTCCCTTGGCTTTTCCGTCTCCCAGACTGCTTCATCCTGTGCTTTCTTCATTGCTTCTAATTCCATTTTCAGGTATGGAACAATTTTGTTTCCTTCACTGTTTGTTCATTTTCTTGGCTTTCTTTAAGGGATCTATTTATTTCAACGGATTGTTTGTGTTTTCCTGGATTTCTTTAAGAGGTTTATTTATTTCCTCTTTAAAGTCCTCTATCATCTTCATATCTGTGTTGGGGTATTCAGTGCCTGCTCTAGTGAGATAGCTGGGGTTTGGTTAAGACGTATTACCCTGGCTTGTATTGATTGTGTTTTTAAGCTGGTACCTAGGCTTCTGGGTTTGGGTGATTATTGGTCTAGGTGCTGGTTTCTGTGTTTGTCTTTGTTGTGTGAGTGTGGTTTTTTTTTTCTGTGTAATTTCTGAAGTTTTAGAGAATGTGTAGGCTGTCTGCTGCCTATTTTATTAGTATGCTATCCTGGTATGTTCATAGGAAATGCCTGCTGGCATTGGAGGCAGGCATGCAGTGATGAGTTGGGGAGGGAAGCCAGGAGTGGATGATATGTGGGTTCTACAGTAGAGGTGTGCCAGGGGCACCAAGACCTCATCTGCTGTATTACAGAGATGAAAAGGAGCCTGATGTATTGGGTCTTTTGGGGAACAGTAAGAGTGAAGAAAGCATGCAGTCAGGCTTTCTTGACTTCTGGCATGTGAGTCCTGTGGTTGAGCAGGGGGTGTTGGCAGCTGGGACACATGAAGAGTCTGAGGAGTAAGGTCATAAGGAGATGATCTGTGGAAGCCACAGCATGCATGGGAAAAGGGTAAGGGAGGCTGAAGCAGATGTTCTGTGCAGTGCTAGAAGAGCTTAGGGATACAGGGAGCAAAAACATGATCTTAAAAATATATATTTCCAGGAGAAAACAAATTAATAATTTCCTCCTGTAAACTCAACAAGATATTTTGTATGGTTATTTCACTTGATAGCTAGGATAATACTGTGAGATGTCCATTATTTTCCTCAAAATATAAGGAAACCGAGGATAAGAGAGTACAGGCTTACAAAAATTCATAGCACTAAAATGTTAAAGGACAATAAAGGAATAAAGGACGTGATCACAGGACTTTCCCAGGCATCAGATAAAAACCACATGAAAATATCTGTACAATAAAGTGAGAGGGAAGGTGTGCTCTGGATTCTTTTATTAAAAGGATTTTGTTTATTTTATGTATATGAGTGCTCTATCAGCATGCATGCCTGCGTTCCAGAAGAGGGGCAGAAGAGGGGATTAGATTCCAGTACAAATAACTGTGAGCTACCATGTGGCTGCTGGGAATTGAACTCAGGACCTCTGGAAGAGCAGGCAGTGCTCTTTACCGCTGAGTCATCTCTCCAGCCCCGTGCTCTGGATTCCTAGCATCTTGGAGTTTTGACTTTAGTGTTAAAATCCGTATAGTGTCTGTATCTGGAAGCTACATGAGACCATGTCATCTATTAGAGAATTGTTAAGTGTTTTAACAAGTCTAAAGCAGCATCAATGGAGTTGCTTATATCTAGATATTTTTTTGTATTCTATATTGTGCTGGATAAATATGTACCAACATTTATGAATGTTCATTAACAATATTCTTTTGTTTATGTTTTTAATAATTTTTATATTATTATCATTTATTACAATTTATTCACTTTGTATCCCAGTTGTGGTTACCTCCTCCTTCTCCACCTATACCCCTCCCCTAGTCCACTGATAGGGGAGGTCCTTCTCCCCTTCTATCTGACCCTAGCCTATCAGGTCTCATTAGGACGGGCTGCATTGTCTTCCTTTGTGGCCTAATAAGGTTACACCCCCCCAGGGAGAGGTGATCAAAGAGCCAGCCACTGAGTTCATATCAGGAAACCCAGCCTTATTAGGGAAACTGGGTCTATGGGCTACATCTGAGCCAGGGTTTTAGGTCCTCAATATTCTTTCAGGATGGAGAGTTATAGTCAAATGGCAGGTGGATAGTGGGAGCTATTAGGTAATCTTTTGGGATTAGGCAACAAATACGATCTTATTTATTTTGCAAACCATAGTCATGTACATTTGTATTTATTCTTGTGACTTAATCATCTGTAGGGATGAAGGTATTCCTACACCCAAAGAGACATATTGATAAAATTGTTGAGTTGGAAGAAATCATCAAAGAAGACACATAAGAATGTTGCTTCCTTCACAATGTTATTTTAAGAATAAATTTTTGGAAATACTCTCTCTAGACTTGTTTAACCATCTATTTCTGTGTAACTCTCTTCTTTTTTAATCACACTAAAGTCCCATAAAAACATTAGCCCAGAAGCCATAATATACATGAAAGGACTTGTAGAGTAAAAAGATTAAATTTAAAATATTTAAAGATAAAATATAAATAAAACAAAAATAGATGAATTAAAAAAATGTTAAAAGGCTTGACAAACATTATCAAACAAGGAAACTCCAGATGTGCCATTGAGCTGTTTTACTGTTACCCATCTACTGGTAGTCATGAGTTGTACGTAACCTGGAGAGCAGGTTAGACCTCTGGAAACAGGGGCAGAGAGTGAAGAGAGGTTACCATAGGTAGTCTGATAAAAAGCTGGTGATGAGCTAGGTGATTGGATTTGGAGGAAAGAAGGGAGAGTAAAGATCTGAAGCTTGCCTGCCTGCTCCACTATTTTCTTCTTTGGAAGGCTAGGCTGAGACTGGCTCCTGGGACAGTAGGATGAGTGTGGGGAGAAAAGAAGTTTGTGATTCACTGGGCATGGGGACAGAGAAGGACAGGCTGCAGCAGGTAATCTGCTATAGAGCTCAAGCTGAGACTGGGGGGTTGGATTTGTAGGAGAGGGTAATGAGGTAAAGATCTACTGATAGCCTACCTGCTTTCCTGGCCAGCATGCTAGATTTACTCATAAAAACCTTATGTATCCATGACAACTAAAGGAGATCAAGGGGATACAAATTGGAAAGGAAGGAGTCAAAGTATCACTATTTGCAGACGATATGATAATATACATGAGTGACCCCAAAACTTCAACCAGAGAACTCCTTCAACTGATAAACACCTTCAGTAAAATGCCTGGATACAAAATCAACTAAAAAAAAAAAATCAGAAGCCCTCCTGTACACCAAAGACATAAGGCCCAAAAAGGAAATTAGGGAAACAACACCCTTCACAACAGCTACTAATAACATAAAGTACCTTGGGGTGACTCTAACCAAGCAAGTGAAAGACCTATATGAAAAAAAATTCAAATCTCTGAAGAAAGAAATTGAAGAAGATCTTAGAAGGTGGAAAGACCTCCCATGCTCATGGATTGGTAGGATTAATATAGTGAAAATGACCATATTGCCAAAAGCAATGTACAGATTCAATGCAATCCCCATCAAAATACCTTCACAATACTGCATAGACCTTGAAAGAAAAATACTCAACTTCATATGGAGAAACAAAAAACCCAGAATCTCCAAAACAATCCTCTACAACAACAGAACGTCTGGAGGTATCTCCACTCCGGACCTCAAGCTGTACTACAGAGCAATAGTAATAAAAACTGTATGGTATTGGCATAGAAACAAAAGAGTGGATCAATGGAACCGAATAGAAGACCCAGAAATGAACCCACACACCTATGGAAACTTGATTTTTGACAAAGAAGCCAAAACCATT
>JAQQSO010005160.1:0-12244 GCA_028658305.1 Pachyuromys duprasi | reverse complement strand
TTAGGTAGGTGGAATCTCTCAAGGAAACTGTCCATTTCATTTAGATTTTCAAATTTTGTGGTGTATAGTCTTTTGTAGTAAGACCTAATGATTGTTTGGATTTCCTCAGTGTCTGTAGTTATGTCCCCCTTTTCGTTTCTGATTTTGCTGATTTGGACAGTTTCTCTCTGCCTTTTTGTTAGTTTGGCTAGGGGCTTTTCTATCTTGTTGATTTTCTCAAAGAACCAGCTCTTAGTTTCATTGATTCTTTGAAAGTTTTATTCATTTCTAATTGATTGATTTCAGCCCTGAGTTTGATTATTTCCAGCCATCTGCTCCTCTTGGGTGTATCTGCTTCCTTTTTTTTTTCTAGAGCTTTCAGTTGGGTCATTAAGTTGCTTTTATGAGATGTTTTAAATTTCTTCTTGAAGGCACTTAGTGCTATGAACTTTACTTTTAGCACTGGCTTAATTGTGTCCCATAAGTTTGGGTATGTTGTGCTTTCATTTTCATTGAATTCTAGGAAGTCTTTAATTTCTTTCTTAATTTCTTCCCTAACCAACCTGTCCTTGAGTAACAAGTTGTTCAGTTTCCATATATGTGCAGGCCTTTTGCTATTTCTGTTGTTGTTGAGGACTAGCTTTAGACTGTGATGGTCAGATAGGATACAAGGGATTATTTCAATCTTCCTGTATCTGCTGAAGCTTGTTTTGTGACCAACTATATGGTCTATTTTTGAGAAGGTTCCATTAGGAGCTGAAAAGATGGTATACTTTTTTGATATAGGGTGAAACGTTCTGTAGACATCTATTAGGTCCATTTGATTTAGGGTCTCTGTGAGTGCCCTTGTTTCTGTTTTGCTTCTAACCAGATGATCTGTCCCTTGGTGAGAGTGGAGTGATGAAGTCTTCCACTATTAGGGTGTTGGGATCAAAGTGTGATTTTAGCTTTAATAATGTTTTATTTACAAATGTAGGTGGTCTTGTATTTGGGGCATAGATGTTCAAATTGAGATGTCCTCCTGTTGGAATTTTCCTTTGATGAGAAGGAAGTGCCCCTCCTCATCTTTCCTCATTAACTTTGGTTGAAAGTCTATTTTATTAGATACTAGGATTGCTACCCCAGCTTGTTTTCTGGGTCCATTTGCTTGGAAAATAGTTTTCCAGCCCATTACTCTGAGGTAGTGTTTATCTTTGTTGCATAGGTGTGTTTCTTGGATGCAGCAGAATGTTGGATCCTGTTTCCGCAACCATTTTGTTAGTCTATGTCTTTTTATTGGAGAGTTGAGTCCATTGATGTTCATAGATAATAGTGACCAATGACTGTTAGTTCCTTTTAATGTGGAGTTGGTGGTCTTACTGTGATTCATTCCTTTGTTGTTGTTGCTGTCGTTGGAAAATTATCTGTATCCTATATTTTCTTTGGTGTAGATGTTTTCGTTGGACTGAAGTTTTCCTTCTAGTACCTTCTGTAGGGCTGGGTTGCTGTGTAGGTATTGCATGAATTTTGTTTTGTCATGGAAATTTTTGTTTTCTCCATCTATGTTGATTGAAAGTTTTGCTGGGTATAGTAGTCTTGCTTGCAATCTGTTTTCCCTTAAAGACTGCATGACTTGTGCCCAGGCCCTTCTGGCTTTCATAGTTTCTGATGAGAAGTCTGGTGTGAGTTTGATCAGTCTACCTTCATATGTTACTTGACCCTTTTCCCTTGCTGCCTTTAATATTTTTTCTTTGTTTTGTAGGTTTAGTGTGTTGACTCTGATTTGACGAGAGGTATTTCTTTTCTGATCTAGTCTATTTGGTGTTCTGTAGGCTTCTTGTATGTTTATGGACATTTCTTTAAGTTGGGAAAATTTTCTTCTATGATTTTCTTAAAAATATTTTCTGGTCCTTGGAGCCTGGAGTCTTCTTTTACCTCTATTCCAATTATTCTTAGGTTTCGTCTTTTCATGGCATCCTTGATATCTTGGAAATTTTGTGTTTGGGACTTTTATGATTTTATTTTTTCCTCGAGTGAGGAGTCCATTTCAGCCAGCGTATCTTCAGCCCCTGAGATTCTCTCTTCCATCTCTTGTATTCTATTGTTGATGCTTACCTTTGTGGTTCCTGATCTTTTCTCTAAGTTCTCCAGTTCCAGGTTCTTCTCTGTTTGTGTCTTCTGTATAGATTCTAATTCTGTTTTCATGCTTTGTACCATTTCCTTCATCTGATTGACTGTGGCTCCTATTTTTTTGTTTGTTTCCTCTCTGTATATCTTTAATTGTTCCTCTATGTGGGCAGTTAAATTCTTCTGAATTTCTTTGAGGGCCTTGTTCATTTCCTCTTTTTGTCCCTCTTTTTGTTCCTCCAATATCTGCATAATCATACCTTTAAAATATTTTTCCTTTGTCTCCGCTGAATTAAAATCTCCATTGCTTTTGGGTGTTTCTGCTGGGGCCATGGTGTCCTGATATTTGTTGGGTGAGTTCTTTCTCTGACTTCTGTGCATTTGTTTATATATAATCAAGGAGCTGTTTGTGCTTTATAGCTGAACTTCAGACTGGAACTGTCAATCTCTTGTGTCAGGAGTATTCTTCAAGAAGATCAGGGAGTTCCAGTGGTTTGATAGTGTGTGCTGTTGCCTCAGTTGAACTCTGTTGTGGGATCTGTGTGCCTGGCTTCGTGCTCTGTGCTAGAAGCTGTGAGCACCGCAGGCTGGTCACCTCTCTGGTCTGGATGCTTGGCTCCTCACTCTGTGCCAGAGGCTGAGTGTCTGGTTTGAGATGTCAGCTCGGTGCGCTGCTCTGGTCTGGAGGCTCCATGCTCCGACCTGGGCTTGCTGCTAAGGGCTCTCCTCTGGACTAGAGACTTGGTGCCCCCTTCTGTGTCAGGGGCTGTGCACAATGGTCTGGGATGATATTTGGGGCACACACAGTGGATTTGGGTTGGTTGCAGGTGTTGCCGAGAAGTGTGCACCTGCTGTATGCAGGCCTGTCTGAAATGGTGCCCGAGGCCTTCTCTGTCTGGCCCATGGACACACAAGGACTGAGGATTTTTGCTGGGGGACCTGAGCAGTGTTCGCCCACAGTGTGCAGTCTGGTCAAAACGGTCCCCAGACCCTCTCAGTCTGATGTGGTTCCGGTGGAGGCGATAGGTCTGTGCCTGCTGTACGCCCGCGGGTTGAAGCAGAACCCGGGTCTTTCCCAGACTGCCCCGCAGACTCACACACGGACTGAGGTTTTTGCTGGTGTTCCTGAACAGTGTGCACCCTCAGTGTGTGGTCTGGTCAAAACGGTCCCCTGTCCCTCTCAGTCTGAGGTGGTTCTGGCAGAGGCGATAGGTGTGCACCTGCCGTATGCCCCGTGGGTTGAAGCAGAACCCAGGTCCTTCCCAGACTTGCCTGCGGATTCACACACGGACTAAGGTTTTTGCTGGTGGATCAGAGCAGTGTGCATCCGCAGTGTGCAGGTCAGTGAAAACGGTACCGGGTTCCTCCTGAGACTGCCCAGGAGACTGTGTGAACCAGTCTAGTACTGTGTCTGCAGGCGCCCACCACGGCTGCTCGTTCAGATCAGAGCTGTGTGCTGCTGGTCACCCGGAGATTTTTCCGGGGAATAACTTGGTGTCCCTAGGGTTTTCCCACTTGATTTTCTCACCGTAGGAGTTCCGCTCACCTGGCAATCACAAATGCTGGCGTTTTAGGTCCCAGAGTTCAGTCTCCTGGTCGCTGCGTTGTTTCACTGTCCTACTCCTCAGACACAGTGTCCTCTCATGGCAGCCATCTTGGATCTGCCCCTATTTTTAATTTATATATTCACTTTACATCCTTATCATAGTTTCCTCCCTTCTCCCCTCCCCATCTCCCCTCCCATCCTCTCCCATCACCTTGCCTCTTTTCCCTAACCTACTCTGGCACATCAAGTTGCATCAGGATTGAGCTCATCCTTATACACTGAGGACAAGCAAGGCAGCCCAGCCAGGAGAAGTGATTGAAAGCAGGCCACAGAGCCCATGCTGTACACAGCACTGGCTCAATTCACTAGGGGACCTACAGGAAGATTAAACTGGCCGTCAGCGACATACGTGTAGGTGGTATAGGTCCAGTCCATGCATTCTTCTTGGTTGGTGCTTCCATCTCCACAAGCACTTATGGGTTAATTGACTCTGTTGGTCCTCTTGTGGTGACCCTGTTCCCTTAGGGTCCTTCCATCATCCCCCCCCCCTCTTCCATAGGACTCTCCAAGCTCCCCTAGAATACAATATATACTTATTTTACAGAGTTTAATGAGACTCCAAGAAGGAAAATGGATTGTTTAAGAGTATGAAACCCACAACTGGTCTGTTTCTCTCTAGCACAAATCCATAATGATCTCAGCTTAAAGCCTATGCCCTTAGCACACTTTTTATGTTTACTGTCTTCCAGTGTATTGGTGAAGCCATTATAGGAAAACGGACTCCTTCAAGGTCCTGTGGTTGTTCAGTGCGGACATGGATACAATTTTCATTTCAGTTGTGCCTTGTTTTAAAGGGTTAGTTGGAAGCTGGAAAGAAAAGGGGACTGGAAAACCACTAAAATAAAATTAAACTTGTTTCTTCTTTCTCAAAATTCCTCAGTTCATCTCACAACACAGAAATGACTACTGTGAGTGTTGCTCAGCTCATCTGAGTTTCAAATAAACCAAATACCATATTTATCAGAAAGAAGACCTAAAAGTATTGTCAGAAAAGACATACACAGATAATTGCATAGTACAGGACTGGTGAAATTGCAGCATCACAGAACATGGAACTGGTTCTTACCGATTCTCTGTAAAATTGGAATAATGATACAACACTCCTCAACCTCCCTTTTTAAAAGATGAGTTTGCAAGGATCAAGGGCAGGCTTTTTAAAGTCTCTTAGGATTCTGTCCACATCAATACTCTCAACATGATACTGACTATAGGGAGGACATCTTGTGACAGGTGGCCTGTATGTATGTTGAAGTGATCCCTAAAATTATAAGAAAGATTTATGAAAATTAGATATGTTGCTGTCTCTGGAAGGAAACTCACACACAGACACACACAGATACACAAACACAAACACACAAGCTTATGGACATTTACACAGGACTTTAACCAGTGGGTGATTTATCAAATTTAACCTTTACAAGTGTTCAAGTTACTGTTTATTGTTGACATTATTCAGATCAGTGAGCAAGAGTTTAACAACAAGTGTTGGGGGATATTGCTCAGTCATAGAGTGCTTCCTAAAACACAAAACCCCGAGTTCAATTCCCAGCACCCAGAGCATGGAAAAAAAGAAACTAAGCCATTTTTCTAGAGAAGGAGCCTCATAAATAATGCTCAGAACTTAAAACCTGTGATCTCAAAGTACCAATATTTTATTTTGCTCTGTTGTCTGGGAAGCTAACCAATGAGGTGTGTTACTTAGGACTTCTCCTTAATCATCAGCCTTACTTCTTACATATTTATCAAGATTTTAACTTAATATCTATATAGCAAAAATATAAAGTACGGAAAAAACTCAGAGAAAGTAGTCACAACTGGCTTTGCAGATTTGGGGTTAATATTTCTACATCTCTTAACAGAGAAGTTGTCTAAGAATCACAATGTAATGCTCATTCCAAGTAAAAGTTTGAAAACATACCTAAAAATATTGTAAGTGATAAAAAAAATGCTGACTGAGCTCTAATACACAGAACAAAGAAACAACATCATATGCAGAGTTCAACCACAATGTTGTAGAAAAAAAATTTGCCTTTCCATCTAAATAAATATGTCTTCTTTTTCATTGTTACAGTCAATGTCACATGAGTGTAATTAATCTAGCATTAATAATAAATAACAAGGCATGGGAGTAGCCCTGGCATAGTCCTCAAGGAGCTGCTGACGTTAGACTAACCATGGTAGGATACTGAGGTGGACCTCTGGGCATGGCTGCTGGTGTTCAGCTTTGTGTTTAGATATAATGTCCTTTGTATTGTCTTTCCTTAGTTCATGTCCAGAGTGCTGTAGGTGGACACAGGACAGGAGCCACAAAAAGCAGAAATTTAAGACACGCAGGAACTTTCCCAAGTTAATGTCATAAGCTAGTTTTGCCAGATACGCTAGGATAGGGAACTCAGGCTACTGTCTCTTGTAACCCTGTGAAAACACGAAGAGCTTGGTTAGCCATATATAAGTACCATTGTTCCACATGTTGAAATCAAGCTTGATATCTTGCTTATTTCCTAATAACCTTTCCTTCAGCAACAGATGTAAGTGCCATTGTTTGTACTTTTTTTCTCGTCTAAAATGTCATTTGTTGGACAAGCATCTGAACAGTATTTTTAACTATGTCAAAAAGCAACACTGCTAGTTTTTCTTCTTTTTAAAATTTTTATTTACCATTTATTGCAGTTTATTCACTTGCAGCTCTGCTATTTAAATGAGTTTTCATAGCGCTATTCCCGAGACCAGAAGGCACTCTTTGTGCTTGATTTGTATTTTTTATTTAAAGCATTTCAAATGAAGTGGGTTTTTAATAATTTAGTGATCATGGTCTGTAGAATGGAACAGAGTGGGGGAAAAAGCAGAGGACTGATGAATCTAAATTGATGCTTGCTTGGACTGAGAAGTATAGTTGAGCTAAATCTATTTTCAAAGCATATTTCCTCATTATAATACTTTCAAGTGCCTTGCATGCCTTTCTTCCTGGCAGCCACTTATTTGCTCTGAGTAATCCATTATCGACAAGTGGCTAGAGGCTTAGGCCTTTAACTCTGGGTAACAGTATCACGAAAAAGGTAAATTCTATCACTAGGTTCTGAGAGGTCATATTTGTATTCTTATGTTCCCTAATGATATAATGAGTAGCTCGTTATTATTACATCGTTTTTACAGACCAGGTGGTGTATCCCATTAGTTTATCATCAAAACGAATACTGCTACAGTGAATTTGAAGTGCCATATATTTTAACTCACTAGGTTTACCAGGCACCAAAGCTGCTTAGTTTTATATAGGACATAAAGCAGGAAATGGTGTAGTAAATGTCGTGAGCAAAATTAAGAATAGCAGGACACCAGCTCCTGGTGTCTTCTCACCATGCAGGAAATATTTCTGCCACAACGGATGAGAAGTCAACTTGAGGATTAGAGCATGATGAAGCTGCTTTGGATTAGTGATTGTGTGCTATTGATTTAGCGCTTGGTGAGATGTATCTCAACCCTTTCAGAGAGCTGCAGCTTAAGATCATCCAGGTATGGCATGACCGGAGGCCATCTAGATGACAAAACAGGATGAAGTAGCTATGACCAGACAGTTCTGTTCTAATAATGTGTGCTTTCATATGGCCATACAGCGAGAAAAACAAAACAAAACAAAACCCAGACGATCTCACTAAGTCTAGGGGAAGCATTCACAGTTGTTACTGTTTCCGTGCACCTCCCTTTTTATGATGGTTAAGCACAAGGAATCCAGATATCCTTTATTTCACATTATAGTGAGGTTTTTCTCCCAAATGTGTATTTGCTGGAAAATAGATAAGCAGTTACTGAATTAACAAGGAGAAGGGATATTGTGGAAAGTATGTCTCCTCACCCGCTACTGCCTTGTCTCACCATTCCCAGTTTCTGTGGCTATTAGTTTCCTAAGATTCTCCATCAAGAGTCTATGGATTTAGGAATATAAATACTGTATTTAAGCTCCTACCAGTCTTGTCAGATATATCATGGAGCTAGATGATGAAACTTATTGTGGTCAGGGCATAGGGATCACAATATGCACAAATGTAATGCTCCTGTGGCTGTAGCTAGAATCGGATCATTAACAATAGGTGTCAGTATCTGTCCCTTCCTGAAGGCATTCAGGGCCAGTAACAGTTTTGCAATAATAAGTCCAGCATAGGTACCAGGCCAACCCTTCCCAGGAGATCCTGGATAAAGGGTCTGTAAAAATTAGAGTTTTAAAGGGAGGGGCCTTGCATTGAATCAGATGTACATGAAGCACTATTTTTAGACATAATTAATCTGCCTGACATAGAATTCTGATTGTCCAAAAGAGTCATTTTCATCTATACAAACAGGTAATTTAAATTTTAAAAAATGAATGACCATTGCGATACATAAAATCATTTGCATAAACAAACCTTAAAAATATAATCAAAATGATTGAGGCATATGCGTTCATAAGCAAGATATAGATCATTGTATTCATCATGATTTTTAAAGAACACATCAATTTGTATACATATGTTCCATTTTAAAATGTTAACAATCCTACACATAGTTGGAGAACATTTCCATATTATTGAGTGGTTATCTTGAGGAATACACAGTAAGAAAGAATACACAAGTTAATGCCTATATTAATTTTTCTAGTGTTTCAAAGGTTTGCAGTTCTTAATTAGCAAAATCAGTAGAACAAAACTATGATAACAGAAGACAAACTTATTGCCATTTATTTATAAAACTAGTGTGGCAAGGGGCTAAGAAGACAGCTCAATGGCTCAATTGGTAAAAGTGTGCTGTTCAAGCATAAGGACTTAAGCTTGAATCACTAGCATCTGCATACAAATCTAGGTATGTCTGTCTGTACCTGTAACACCAGCATTGAGAGAGTTACAGAGATGGTCAGAATCTCAGGATTTCAAAGTAGAGACAGGGGCATTCTGAGACATCACTGGCCAGCTCACCTATACAGAATGGCCAAATTCTGGCTTAGTGAGAGATCTTGTCTCAAGACAATAGGTGTAGAGAGATAGAGATTGACACCAATGTTCCCCTCTGGCCTCAGCATATACCACATACTTCACACTACACACATTCACCACACTCACAAAATTAATGCTCCAAAAAATGTTTCTATACACTAAGCTGTGTTAAGCATACTGCAGTGTAAAAAGGACTTACATAAAATATACTTATAATCATATGTATTTCTTAATTGTTTAACAGGGTGACATAAAATATTCTATCAGGTAAGTTAATGTCCGTAGACACTGTGTGAACCGTCACTTCATTTGCCATGACATGCCAAAAGTTTCTCCTGCATCTCCCCCTCTTTTTAAGGTCTCTTCCTAAACTGACAGCCATGCTGCAATTCCTAATATGGTCACCAGAGGCCGCTAGCAGACAACTTTACAAAAAAAAAATCTTTAGCTGAAAGGAGCAAATCTGATTTTTTTAATGTATGTGGAATGAAATGACAATTGATTTGTTAACTAAAAAATAACTACCTGAATTCACTATACAATTTTTCAGTTCTGAAGAGACCAAGTCCAAGCTTCGTTGCCATGAAAATCACATGGGAGGTTTGTTAGGGCTGAACAAGGAATTTCTGGTTTCAGCAAGAAACCCAAGAATTAACATTTTCAATGAGTTTCTAGATTATTCTGACACTGCTGGTCTGGGATCCATACTTTGATAACCATTAGCAAAAGTAAAGCACAGCACTTCTTACCTCTTCCAAGGTCCTTAGAGAGCTACACTGTGCTGACAGTCTTGGTGGAGATAGGCAATTTGGGCTCAAGGCAATATAATGAGGTTTATAGGGTGCAACAGAACCACAAGATCACAGACTCAGTGTCATAATGCTGTCCTTCCTAACATGTAAAAGAACTAATCAGCCATGAAGAGGCTAACATAGAACTCTCAAGTGAACATTGCTGGTTTAATTTCAACTGTCACCCTGGGGAGTGTGTGCATAAGTAATTGAGCTACAAGTGTTCATGAACAAGGGTCTAAAATGTACAGACCTCATTCAGTTACGTGATCCATCATGGGCTGATATCTAACATCTACTCTTTCCACTTGATCTCCCAACCTAGTCCTGCTCATCAATTAAGGCACAAACCTGACATTACAGTTTATACCAATAAAGAAAAAGATAATCAACCAGCAGTCCTGCTCATCAATTAAGGCACAAACCTGACATTACAGTTTATACCAATAATAATAAACTGACATTACAGTTTATACCAATACCAATAAACTGCCAGCTCGTTGATAACATTTGATATATTTTGCTATGCTATCTTTTCTTTTGCTTTGGTATATACACATGAAAGTAGATACTTCTATTCCTGAAGAATTGACTTGTCCACAGGCAATGATAAGATGGCTATCAGTACACAGGTTACTGATTACAGTCGTGTGTCTTCCAGACCTGCTATTAAGATTGGTTCCCATGTATTGTCCCTTGGTTCAAATGAACTCTTCTCTTAACTTCTTTAGAGTCTTCTTCTCTTACAAAATATTATATAAAGCAAAATAACATGGACAGGAAATTACATGTGATGATAGGAAATAGTGTCTAGATTTTCTGTTCTACTCTCAATCCCCCAAACCCCCAGGCAACGTATTCTTACAAGACCAGATATTTGTCATGGCTAATACATTAAAAAAAACTCTGCATGTCCTTACTTCCCGGTTGTTTTAACGACACAGGCTTTTCTCACTGTCGCCCTTGAAATTACTTTTTATTACACACATTTCTGCTGCAAGAAAAAGAATGCGGAGCAGAGCAGAGATAATACTGCTGAGCTTTCCCATTCCTTCAGACAGCTCTGTGGAGAAAGCACTCTGGTTCCACGTTATCTATAATCAGTCATAAACTTGTTAAAGATAATTCTTATTTCTGTGAGTAATGATTAATCTTGGTTGTCAATTTGGCTACATTTAGAATCATCGAAAACCCAAGCAGCTGGCTGTACCTGTGAGGATTTTTTTTTTAATCATTCGAAGTGGGAAATCCCAGCCTAAATCAGGGCCATGTTTTCTGGTGGCAGCCCACATAAAAGGACATAGAAAAAACTTTTGATTTTGACTGCTTGTTCTCATACTCACTGGCAGGTTTATCTGCCTGGTTGCTGAAGCATTCCTTCACTTGTGCTAGCACTTACTTCTTCTGGGTTTCAATGTAGGCTTCAGACCAGTAGCTTTCTTGGACTGTAGCACCAGATCAGAACCACTGAGGCACTCAGTCTCATGGATTTTTGCTTGACCTTTCTGTCAGGAGACAGCCTTTGTTAGACTACCTGGAATACAGCTTGTAAGCTACTCTAATTAATCCATACTCTATTCATTCTATCTGTTCTGGTCTATGGATATCTCTGTGACCACTACCACCAGAAAATCCTCAGGAGGCAAGATGGCAATTTAGTTCAACATCACATGGTATCTAGTGTTGGTTCAAACTTCAAGATTTTGACCCTGAGTAGTTTATTTTAGGCATATTTAAGCTGAGCAAAATTTGGTGGAAAAATGCCTATTGATAAATCCTGTGTGCACAATAATGCTCAGGATGTGACTACATCAAAACTCTTTGTACATGCAACATGTCCCATAAAGATGAGTTCTATAGATTGACCACATGTGACACCTTCCATAAAGATAGATTCTGTGGATTAACAAGCTCATGATTAGGGTCTGAGAAGGAGCCAGTGTGCTCTCGGCTCCACAGGTAGTTCCAAAGACCACCATGCTATTCATCATGTCTGATCCCAGCCTTCTGGATATTCATGGATATTCTCACTTCCTGATGTTGTAGACAATCTAAGTGAAAGTACTGCTTTCAGACCCTGGGAAAACAAGATGAGAAAAGGAAATTCTCAATTGTCTAAGCTATCCTTGTATTTAGAGAGCTTCATACTGCATTTCCTTTCCTCTAATCATGATAATAAACATATAAGGCAAGTAATAAGGATCCTTAATTAGAAATGAAAAAACCTAAAACTACAGAAAGTAAGAAAGCTACTCCTTCTTCCGGGGCTAAACTTGTAAAAAGTGGCCAGGGACTTTGAAATTCAATCTTTTCCTGCTGTGTTGTCTTCCTGGTATTTGGGTGATTTTTAGTTCAGATCTTACAGCAATCTATACCTTCAACAATTCTTCATTTCTTTTATAATCAACTGTATTGATTTCTTCATCATAAAAATTGTTGATAAAATCTAAAAGATTTATAGAAAAAGAGTTATTAAACACATATGTCTTATCCACATAGAGGGATATGACACCAAATATACATGAAATGTTTTCTGATGCTTCATGTATAAAGAGAGAGAAAACAAAAATTGAAGTTTCATAGAGAAGTATAAGAATGCTAGTATACCTGTGATACTAGAAGGACAAAAATAAGCATAAATTAAATTGTAAATAATTTTATTCTCGGGGGAGATGTCCAAGATGGCTGCCACTAGAGGACACTGTGTCTGAGGAGTAGGACAACAGAAATAACGCAGCGACCAGGAGACTGAACTCTGGGACCTAAAACGCCAGCACCCGTGATTGCCAGGTGAGCAGAAC
>JAQQSO010005158.1:0-12245 GCA_028658305.1 Pachyuromys duprasi | reverse complement strand
CCTTTTCCCTTGCTGCCTTTAATACTTTTCTTTGTTTTGTATGTTTAGTGTTTTGACTATGATGTGACAAGAGGTATTTCTTTTCTTGTCTAGTCTATTTGGTGTTCTGTAGGCTTCTTGTATGTTTATGGACATTTCTTTTTTTAAGTTGGGAAAATTTTCTTCTATGATTTTCTTTTTTTTTCTGTGTAGAATTTTATTGTTTAGCATTTTCAGAAGAAGAAAAGCAAGTAGTTTACTGATACAAAGTATAAGTCTAATATATATACATACATATAATGTATCACACACATATATACAAACACACACACATGCCAACACTTGACTTAGATAGTATGTCTGCGCAATTTTCTTAAAAATATTTTCTGTTCCTTGGAGCCTGGAGTCTTCTTTTTCATCTATTCCAATTATTCTTAGGTTTCGTCTTTTCATGGCATCCTTGATTTCTTGGATGTTTTGTGTTTGGGACTTTTCCGATTTTATTTTTTCCTTGAGTGAGGAATCCATTTCAGCCAGTGTATCTTCAGCTCCAGAGATTCTTTCTTCCATCTCTTGTATTCTATTAGTGATGCTTACCTTTGTGGTTCCTGATCTTTTCTCTAAGTTCTCCAGTTCCAGGTTCTTCTCCATTTGTGTCTTCTTTATGGATTCTAATTCCGTTTTCATGCTTTGTATCATTTCCTTCATCTGATTGACTGTGTCTCCTATTTTGGTTGTTTCCTCTCTGTATATCTTTAATTATTCCTGTATGTGTGCAGTTAAATTCTTCTAAATTTCTTTGAGGGCCTTGTTTATTTCCTCTTTTTGTCCCTCTCTTTGTTCCTCTAATATCTGCATAATCATAGCTTTACCATAATTTTCCTGTGTCTCCGCTGAATTAAAATCTCCATTGCTTTTGGGTGTTTCTGGTGGGTCCATGGTGTCCTGATTTTTGTTGGGTGAGTTCTTTCGCTGACTTCTGGGCATTTGTTTATATATAATCAAGGAACTGTTTGTGCTTTAAGGCTGAACTTTAGACTGGAACTGTCAATCTCTTGTGTCAGGAGTATTCTTCAAGAAGATCAGGGAGCTCCAGTGGTTTGATAGTGTGTGTTGTTGCCCCAGTTGAACTCTGTTGTGGGCTCTGTGTGCCTGGCTTCGTGCTCTGTGCTAGAAGCTGTGAGCATCGCAGGCTGGTCACCCCTCTGGTCTGAAGGTTTGGCTCCTCACTCTGTGCTAGAGGCTGAGTGTCGCGGTTTGAGATGTCAGCTGGGGGCTCTGCGCTCCGACCTGGGATTGCTGCTAAGAGCTCTCCCCTGGACTGGCGACTTGGCTCCCCCTTCGGGACCAGGGGGTCTGTGCACCACAGTCTGAGATGGTATTTGGGGGCCCACACACGGTCTGGAGTGGTTGCAGGCGTTGCAGAGCAGTGTGCACCCGCTGTATGCAGGCCGGTCTGAGATGGTACCTGGGGCCTTCTCAGTCTGGTCCATGGACACACACTCGGACTGAGGTGGTTGCTGGCAGAGCCAAGCAGTGTGTGCCCTCAGTATGCAGGCCGGTCAAAACGGTCCCCTAGGCCCTCTCAATCTGGCCCGTGTACACACATGGACTGAGGTGGTTGCCGGCGCCAATCGTGTGTGCCTGCCATATGCCTGCCGGTTGAAATAGTACCCGGGGCCTTCTCAGACTGGCCCGTGGATACACACAGTCTGGTGTGGTTGCCGGTGGCGCTGCGTGGTGGATACAGGCCGGTTGATATGGTACCGGGGCCTTCTCAGTCTGGTCCAGAGACTGTGATCCAGTCTGGTATGGCAGCTGTTGGTGCCCAGTGCGGCTGCTCGTCCAGATCAGAGCTGTGCGCTGCCAGTCACCCGTAACTTTTTCCAGGGAATAACTGGGTGTCCCTAGGATTTTCCCACTTGATTTCCTCACCGTAGGAGTTCTGCTCACCTGGCAATCACAAATGCTGGTGTTTTAGGTCTCAGAGTTCAGTCTCCTGGTCGCTGTGTTGTTACTGCTGTCCTACTCCTCAGACACAGTGTCCTCTCGTGGCAGCCATCCTGGATCTCCCTCTTCTGATCCTAGTCTATCAGCTCTCATCAGGAGTGACTGCATTGTCTTCCTCTGTGGCCTGGTAAGGCTGCTCCCCCATCAGGGTGAGGTGATCAAAGAGCAGGCCAATCAGTTCATGTCAGAGTCAGTCCCTGTTCCCATTACTATGGAACCCACTTGGATACTGAACTGCCATGGGCTACATATGTGCTGGGGTTCTAGGTTTTCTCCATGCATGGCCCTTGGTTGGAGTATCGGTCTCAGGAAAGACCCCTGTACTCACATTTTTTAGTTCTGTATGCAACCTATCTTAAGGAATTTCTGTACTTAATTAATAGCTATGATGGTGGTGATGATAATCACAATGATGATAATGATGACGATGATAATGACCACAACTACAAGGATCTGTGTGCTTTGACTACCCAGATAATGTATAAATGGAACACAGGCAGCAAAGACATAATCTATTTCCTGTTTCTATCATAACAGAAATAATTCTCTTAAAAATTCTATGCAGTGTGTCTATGTTGAAACCCTGATGCCACCCACGCACCCAATATGATATCTAAAGAAGTAGTCAGTGTCCTGGCCACTTCTCAAGCCAACTGTCACTTTGAAATAGTAATCTTTATGGAAGAAGACTATCTCCTGTACATTACTATAGCTAATAGCAGCTGGCTTGATTGGAACATTTTCACAACTGGGTCCAATTTACAAGTCTTATATAGCATTTCAAAGAGTATTACTGATTGGTGATTTAAGTACTAGACTTTAGGGTTTGATGCTACTATTAGAGGAAAAGAGGAGTGAAGTGTATGGGAAGAATGGAGAGAATGTTCAGAAGGAGATAACGGCATGTCTGAAAGAGAACTGGAATATGGAAAACAGCTCCAGGTCATAAATTCATAATCCAGATTCAGCTGACAAAAGAGAAAATGTAACAAAAAATAGAACTAAAACAAATCCCTTATCAACTCAGAGTATCTAAAAATTACAATAACATATATATATATATATATATATATATATATAGCCATTAATCTGTGTATGTGTGTGTGTGCATGCATGAAGACATCATTACACCATTCTTTTGGCTGTTACTGAGGATACTGTAAAGAAGTTTAAGTTCAGTCTATTCCCTTTGAAGCTTCAGTGATTTTAGTTTATGAAATTAACTGAGGATAGTCAAATAATAAGAAAAAGAACATAAAAGTCCTATTTCCACTCTTAGTTAGGATTTCTATTGCTGTGAAGAGGCAGCATGACCATAGCAACTATTCAAAGGAAAACACTTAATTGAGACTGGCTTATACTTTGAGAGGCTTATTCCGTTCTCATCATGGCAGGAAGCATGGTGGTATGCAGGCAGACATGGTGCTGAAGAGGTAGCTGAGAGTTCTACAACTAGATCAAGAGGCAGCAGGAAGGAAGGAAAAGTTACACTAGGCCTGGCTTGAGGATCTGAGATGTCAAAGCCCACCCCCAGTGACACACTTCCTCCAACAATGCCACACCAACTCTAACAAGGACACACCTCCTAATAGTGCCATTCACCATGAGCCTACCAGGGCTGTATTCTTTCAAACCACCACACCATCCAAAAGGTTCCAGGTCTGAAACTCAAAAAGAGTAAGGTGGCTAAACTTGTATATAAATAGTTACATAGGGATAGGGGCTGGGGCTTCAGAGATGAAGAGAGGTGGCACATAAGTACAGAAGGATGAATTCTCCCAGTTCACATCACTAGTGGTCATTTCTGGGACAGGTGTTAAGCACTCTCTCTTCTTCCTATAGAAAGATGTTTCCTAAGGTCTGGGGAGAAGGCTTAGTGGGTACAGTGCTTACCTTGCAAGCACAAAGACAGGAGTGCAAACCCACAAAACCTTTATAAAGCCAGAGTTAGGAACAGCCTTCTGTAATCTATCAAGATGGCAGACAGAGACATAAGAGTCCCCAGAAGTTCATAGGACGGCTGCATGGTGTACGCAGTTACTAACAACAGCAACAACAACAACAAAAAGACTTCTCAACGTGGAGGATACAAACTGACATCTCAGGTTGTCTTCTAACTTCTATGTGTACACTATGATATACGCACATTTGCACTCATATACATATATGTACAAACATCTCTCACACACAACAGACACATACCACACACAAGAAAGATATATGTACAAACACCACACATAAAATATATATACACACACAAGAAGGAAGGAAGGAGGGAGGGAGGGAGGGAAGAAAAAAGGAAAGAAGAAAAGAAAGAAAAGAAAGAAAGACATTTCCTAATCAAGAGGTAAGATGTCAGATAGAAAAAGCCTGTGGCTATATCTATTGTTGACTTGGGCAGGTAGGAATTTCTTTTTCCAAAACAATGGCTTTTTCATGCTACTCCTGTGTCTATGGAGGTCAGCAATTTCTTTAGATAACCAACTCAAAATATGACAAAGTATATTCAGGGTGGGATATTTTACTCTCTCATAGTTCAAAAGAAGAAACAGTAAAACAGCTTTGATCATAATGAAAGAATGTGGTAAGGTGCGGGAGGTAGGAACCACCTGTGTCTTAGTAAACAGCACACCTGGCAGAGAGATGGGAAATATCAAGCATGCTGTCAAGTGATGAAGACAGATGCACCCCACATGAGATGTGCCCTACGTGAGACTGCAACCTACAGACAGGGCACTGACAGGTCTCACTGGGATTCCTCATTTTTCTAGAAGAATGCCCTGCTTCAGAGGCCATCCCCATCACAGAAAGTCATGAAAACACAAGCTCAAAACAAAATAATATTTCAAAAATACAAGCAACACCAGTCATAAGAAATCGATTATGGGATGTTTTACACTGAGACACTAAGGGAACTCCATTACTTTGAAATGTCACTTTTTGCTTTAATTGGTATGGTCTAATGATAAGTATATTCAATTCTCACCTAATGAAAGTCTTGATGCATATGGAATCTGGGTCAAAGCCCTCTCTTGGAGGTACCCGGATTTATTATACAAACAACAAACAGAATGCATGTGTTGATGTCAAAATATTTGCTTATCATTTGTCTTGGTTTGGGTTTTGTTTGCTATCAAAAGACACCATGACCATGGAAATTCTTATAAAGGAAAACATTTAATTTGGGGCTGACTTATAATTCAGAGGTTTAGTCCATCATCGCTGTAGCGGGAAACATGGCAGTGTGTAGGTAGACATGGTGCTGGAAAAGAAGCTGCAGACCGCAGGAGACTGTGTATCATACTGAGCGTAGCTGGAGCATGTGAGATCTCAAATCCTGCCTCCTCAGAAGTGTATTTCCTGCAACAGGGCCACACATTTTACTAGTGCCGCTCCCTATGGGCCAAGCATTCATGAGTCTGTGGGGGCCACTCCCACCCAAACCGCCACAGTCTCATTCCTATAACTTCAGGGTGTAAGATTTGATAGTGTATTTGCTCAACACACCCGCCTACTCAGCACCACAAACTATCCCTTTCAAGTTCCTCAGGATGGCCAAAGCTGTTTTCAGATTGACATGTGAAGCTTCCGGCAATTTCTTTCAAGCCCACTGGAGGGATCACTCAGAATAGTACTTCCCGCTTGGAGGCATCATTTTAATAAAGACAACAATAGGCCAGCGTGCTCACTCAGAATTTATAAGGCTGTTTTTGCTTCCTTCTGCCTATTGTGGTGCTTTATCCAACTAGAAAAGACTCACTTCAGAGCTTCAAAGACACTCATAATGGACTTCTTCTTCCAAAGAAGTCTTCATAGTGGGTTCCTTTCATTCAACAGTCAGACTATAAAAAGCCACGAGTGATTCAGACAAACACCTCTGAGCTGTTTGTTGTGGCAACATCAGATAAAAAAAAAAAAATTCTGTAGCCCAAAGAGATATCTGATACATTCATTTGAATGTCAATGCCAAGCACCCTCTCCCAGCCACTCCACTGAAGCAGGGACAATTGGTCTCAGAAACACATAGCTGCTGTCACACTGGATGTAGTTTCCTGATCCTTTTTACAGTTTCTGCAAGGGGTTGGGGAGCATTTCACTGATTCAGTCAGAAATAGAGGTCTCTTCAGCTCCATCAGCTGACTTATGCAAAGGTACTACAACTCCCCACTCTACCCCATTGTCACAACAATTGCACTTCCCAAAAAAAGGGAACCAAATTTTTATCCTGCTCCAGCAACTGGGGCTTTATTCCAAGGCAACAGAGGCCTTGTGGGGCCATGGTGAGTCCATCAGAGGGCCCAGTATGTTCTCATTACTATTCAGGTTCCATGCAGATCAGCCTATCTGCATACCCCACGTGATCAATCTCATTCCACCTCCTGGAGCCAGCTCTGTCTGCACCTTCACAATGGCAAAGCAATTTCTCAGGAAGAGTCTAAGCTTCCGTGATTTTCACAAAAGTGGCTTGTGAACACATTATCTTAAAATGCTTTCTCAAAAAAAAAACAAAACAAAACAAAAAAATACAACTTTTTTTGTAACTGAGAATTACATGCTGTGCTGAAACAGGATACTGGTGGGTTCTGATTATATCTTTTTCCCCATTTTGGTTTCACTCTTAAGGAAAGAAAATACCAGGTTGTGCCTCCAACTCCCTCTTCTTCCAGAAACTAAAAGTTTAGTCAGCTGGGAAAAAAGTAAGTTTTAGTACTAAACTTCCACTTGTTATCTTTTCCTCCCATCAGCAAGGACTTAGTGATATTGAAATGTATAGTGGCATGTGCTCCTGAAAATGTGTGCAAACCAATCAGGTCAACAGTGTCCAACTGGACAGTTTCTTTCTTAGCTAAAGGACCTGTGAGTGCCTTCATCCTTGCTTGAGGCCAGAGATGCCACACGTGGTTAAGCCAAAATGTCTCTGTTTATGCTATGGCCACAGGGCAGGGATGCCAGGAAAAGAAGAGAAAGGACAAGTTGGTTTTTTATTTCTTTGTTTTGCTTTCCTTCTCTCTCTTCCACTAAAGGTCACCTTTCCCGGAAACTATACTAAGGGCAGAACTGGACACTGAGAACAGGAAGTACATTAACCAGCTCCCATTCCTTTCTCTACTCAAGACAGCAACCTTGAACCATCCCATGACCCTCAACCATCCTGTATCCCCTCCTGCTCTACCGGATCTCTGCCTTCTTTCTTTCTCGGAAGGTCCTTTAATAAAATATTTCTTTGTAAAACTCTAGGACCGTTTATTGCCCATGAATTTCATTCTTCAAACTTTCAAGACAATAACCATTACGAGCAGCTTTTGTGTCAATCACAGTTCTGGTAACCTAGCCCCTTGAGCCAAGCCCATCTAAGAGCCAAGAAAGGCTCCACCAATCTCAAAAATATCCCGATATCCATAAATTACTTCAATATGCAATCATTAAAAATGAGCATTAGAAAACAACATAGGGCCCCGGCAGAGCAGCACACACCTGTAACTCTAGGACTCAGGAGACAAGCGAATATGGATCCCTGTGAGTCCAAAGCCAGCCTGGCCTATATAGTAAGCTCCAGACCAGCCAGGTCCACACAGCAAGACCCTGTCTTAAAAAAAAAATCTCATTCAGAAACAGCTTGCCTTGAAGGCACAAGAACTGAGATCCATTTCTCCACAGTCCATGGAGAAAAATAGCTGCTCATAATAGTGTGTGAGGGAAACCACGGCAAGACATAGACAGGCAGGTCCCTGGCATCTGGTGGGCAGCCAGCAACCCTAATGAGCAAAGTCAAGGCCAATGAAAGACCCAGTCTTGAAAAACAAGGTGGGCAGCTCCTGAGAAACTATCCCCATGGCTTTCCTTTGGCCTCCAAACACGTGTGCACACACATGTGCAAACAGATAAAATGTATAGAAAAAGAAAACAAATAGTTATGATATAATATTTTTAATATTTTTTAAATGAAAACTAGTTTATGCTTTTCCTTAGGACTTTCTCAAAACATGCCATAGTAAAATAGATGACCCAAACAAACCAGTAGTTTCTGTTGCCATTTAAAATTAGGCCATCAGCTTTTAAAGATCATATTTTGGGGAAGGTAGAATTATACCTCAAAGTTAAGATTCTAAAAAATATTTTTAGACAGTGGAGTTAAACCTCCTTTTCTACTACTTAATCAAACACAAGTAATTACATTTCTTGGTATGAATTTTAAAATTGCATTTAACGCAATTCAGAGAACTTTGTTGAACTTCAGTAAATTTCCTATTTGTTTCTCAACTGTACTATCTGTTTCTCTTCAACCCCCACAAAATGATAAAGTCAATAATATCCTTACCAAATACACGTTTGATGGAAAACATCGCAACTTGTTTTTAATTATAATACATGTAGCCAATTCTTTGAAGATATATTTATATTCTCTCTTTCTACCTCTTTCTCTTTTTCTCTCTGCCACATTGTAAACTCATTGTGTTTCACAAATTTATATTACTAAAAAAAAAATTTTTTTTCACTTTTCAAGACAGGGTGTCTCTGTTTAGACTTGGCTGTCCTGGACTCGCTTTGTAGACCAGGCTGGCCTCAAACACAAAGAGAACCCCCTGCTTCTGCCTTCTCAAGTGCAGGGATTACAGGCATGCAGCACTGTGCTCAGCACTATAAGGGATTTAATCAGCCAATACTGAAAAATAATAAGAGTGCCTTGGTAGTCATACAACCAAATTGGTACAAATTTCTAAAGCTTCTTCTTACCATATGCAGGCCTTGAAAGCCTTATAGTTTGGATGTTTTTGTTTTGTTTTGTTTTGTTATTTTTTTTATTTATTACAGTTTATTCACTTTGTATCCCAGCTGTACACCCTCCCTCATCCCCTCCCAATCCCGCCCTCACTTCTCTTCTCCTCCATGCCTCTGCCCAAGTCCACTGATAGAAGAAGTACTCCTCCCCTTCCATTTGACCCTAGCCCATCAAGTCTTATCAGGACTGGCTGCATTGTCTCCCTCTGTGGGCTGGAAAAGCTGCTCCTCCCTCAGGGGGAGGTGATCAAAGAGCCATCCACTGAGTTCATGTCAGAGACAGCCCCTGTTCCCTTTACTAGGAAGCCCACTTGGACCTTGAACTGCCATGGGCTACATCTGTGCAGGGGTTCTAGGTTATCTCCATGCATGGACCTTGGTTGGAGTATCATTCTCAGAAAAGACTCCTGTGCCCAGATTTTTTGGTTCTGTTGTTCTCCTTGTAGAGCTACAGTCCCTTCCAGGTCTTTCTGTCTCCTCTTTTTTTCATAAGATTCCCTGTACTCTGCCCAAATTTGGCTATGAATCTCAGCATCTGCTGGGTAGAGTCTTTCAGAGGCCCTCTGTGTTAGGCTCCTATCTTGATCCTTGTTTTCTCTCTCTTCCGATGTCTATGGCATTTGACTTTCTGAATGAGGATTGAGCATCTTACCCAGGGTCCTCTTTTTTGCTGAACTTCTTTAGGTGTACAGATTTTAGTATGATTATCCTATATTATACATCTAATATCCACTTATGAGTGAGTATATACCATGGGTGTGTTTCTGCTTCTGGGAAACCTCAGTCAGGATGATCTTCTCTAGTTCCCACCATTTGCCTGCAAATTTCATGATTTCCTTGTTTTTAATTGCTGAGTAGTATTCCATTGTGTATGTTTACCATAATTTCTTTATCCATTCCTCAATTGAGGGGCATCTGGGTTGTTTCCAGATTCTGGCTACTAAGAATAAAGCTGCTGGGGAAATCCAAGATGGCTGCCAGGAGAGGACACTGTGTCTGAGGAGTAGGACAGCAGAAACAATGCAGCAACCAGGACACTGAACTCTGGGTCCTAAAACACCAGCATTTGTGATTGCCAGGTGAGCAGAACTCCTACGGCGGGAAATCAAGTGGGAAAATCCTAGGGACACCCAGTTATTCCCCGGAAAAATCTCTGGGTAACCAGTGGCGCACAGCTCTGATCTGAACGAGCAGCGAGCAGCTGCATTGGGCGCCCGCAGCCCCAATACCAGACTGGGTCTCACAGCCTCTGGGTCAGACGGAGGAGGAACCACATACCGTTTTGACTAGCCTGCACACTGCGGGGCGCAGACTGCTCAGGCCCGCCACAGGCCAGTCTGGGAAAGACCAGGGTTCTGCTTCTACCTGCTGGCATTCCGCAGGTGCACACCAATCGCGTCCGCCGGAAACACCTCAGACTAGGAGGGCCTGGGAGACAGTTTTAACTGGCCTGCGTGCACAGGTCTGCCAGCGACCACCTCAGTCCCTGTGTATGTCCACGGGCCGGTCTGAGAAGGCCTTGGGCACCATTTCAGACAGGCCTGCATACAGCGGATGCACACTGCTCGGTAACACCTGCAACCAATCCAGAACCACTGTGTGTGCCCCAAATATCATCTCAGACCGTGGTGCACAGCCCCTAGCCCAGAAGGGGGTGCCAAGTCTCTAGTCCAGGGGAGGGCCCTTAGCAGCAAGCCCAAGGCAGAGCACATAGCCCCCAGCTGACATCTCAAAACGGGACACTCAGCATCTAGCACAGACAGAGGAGCAAAGCCTTCAGACCAGAAGGGTGACCAGCCTGCAGTGCTCACAGCTTCTAGCACAGAGCACGGAGCTGGGCACACAGAGCCCACAACAGAATTCAACTGAAACAACACACACTAACAAACCACTAACTCCCTGATCTTCTTGAAGAATACTCCTGACACAAGAGATTAACAGTTCCGGTCTGAAGTTCAGCCTTAAAGCACAAACAGCTCCCTGATTATATATAAACAAATGCCCAGAAATCGGCTAAAGAACTTACCCAACAAAAATCAGGACACCATGGCCCCACCAGAAACAAACATAAGCAGTGGAGATTTTAATTCAGCTAAGACACAGGAAAATTATCTTAAAGCTATGATTATGCAGATATTGGAGGAACAAAAAGAGGAAATGAACAAGGCCCTCAAAGAAATGGAGAAGAATTTAACTGCCCACATAGAGGAACAATTAAAGATAAACAGAGAGGAAACAACCAATATAGGAGACACAGTCAATCAGTTGAAGGAAACGGTACAAACCATGAAAACGGAATTAGAAACTATAAAGAACACAGAAAGGGAGAAGAACCTGGAACTGGAGAACTTAGAGAAAATATCAGGAACCACAAAGGTAAGCATCAACAATAAAATACAAGAGATGAAAGAGAGAATCTTGGGAGCTGAGGATACACTGGCTGTAATGGACTCCTCACTCAAGGAAAAAAGAAAATCGGAAAAGTCCCAAGCACAAAACATCCAAGAAATTAAGGATGCCATCAAAAGACGAAACCTAAGAATAATTGGAATAGATGAAAAAGAAGACTCCAGGCTCAAAGGACCAGAAAATATTTTTAAGAAAATCATAAAAGAAAATTTTCCCAACTTAAAAAAAGAAATGTCCATAAACATACAAGAAGCCTACAGAACACCAAATAGACTAGACCAGAAAAGAAATACCTCTCGTCACATCATAGTCAAAACAATAAACCTACAAAACAAAGAAAAAATATTAAAAACAGCACGGGAAAAGGGTCAAGTAACATATGAAGGTAGACGAATAAGAATCACACCAGATTTCTCATCAGAAGCTATGAAAACCAGAAGGGCCTGGGCAGAAGTCATGCAGTCTTTAAGGGAACACAGATGCCAACCAAGACTACTATACCCAGCAAAGCTTTCAATCAACATAGATGGAGAAAACAAAATTTTCCATGACAAAGCAAAATTCATGCAATACCTACACAGCAACCCAGGCCTACAGAATGTATTAGAAGGAAAACTTCAGTCCAACTGAAACAACTACACCAAAGAAACCATGGGATATAGATAATTCCCCACAGACAACAACAACAAAAAAGCAATAAATCACAGTAAGACCACCAACTTCACAATAAAAGGAAGTAACAGTCATTGGTCACTATTATCTATCAACATCAATGGACTCAACTCTCCAATAAAAAGACACAGACTAACAGAATGGCTGTGGAAACAGGATCCAACATTCTGCTGCATCCAAGAAACACACCTCTGCAACAAAGATAAACACTACCTCAGAGTAAAGGGCCAGAAAACCATTTTCCAAGCAAATGGACCCAGAAAACAAGCTGGGGTAGCAATCCTAGTATCTAATAAGATAGACTTTCAACCAAAGTTAATCAAGAAAGATGAGGAGGGGCACTTCTTTCTCATTAAAGGAAAATTCCAACAGGAGGACATCACAATTTTGAATAT